>PVKA01010630.1:39724-63865 GCA_004027165.1 Ctenomys sociabilis
AAGACTTCTCTCATAGGATTATCATAAATGTCAAATGAGAATTCAGAGTTGACATAGATGAGTACCTGGTAGGAGGTAAGCAGTTAATAAATGTAATCTATTACTACTCCAATGACTTGTAATGGCTTAAAAATCTGGCAGAGCTATTTATTCAAATTTTCATGATGACTTTTAAGCTAAAATATTCAGGGGCCCTAAAATTTTGTGGGCGAGATTTCCTTCTATACTTCTAATGTGATGTCATTAAGGTTCATGGAATTATTTTTGAACAGCTTTCAAAACATGGAGATATTTTATTTGAACATTCTGCATCATAGAAAGGTATTGAGAGTCATAATTTCTGGTTTCACTTTTATTCCTTTAAAGGATCAAATTAAATACATAAGTGGGAAGTGCATTAAGAGACAAACTCAAGAGTATGAACATTCCCCATCTCTCTCATGAAGAGTGTAATCTAGAATGATTAAAACAAAAGACAGAGACATTGAACTTATTTTATGGCTTACCTGGAGTCTATGTGTACTACAGAGGAAGAGTCAAATAATATGTTAATCCTAAAAATATAGCCATTTATAAAAATGCTCTCTATATTCCTGTTACAAAAATAAACCAGACAGAGAAACAAAGACACCTAAGATTCACTGCCCTTGGCTTTGGTGATACTAGTCAAGGCTTGTTCATCCTTCTTGTCTACATACAGTAATGAACACCCTTATTAGTAACACCCCAGGGAGCCGTAAGGGTGAGCATGAGGAATATTTGAGGAAAAACAAAGAAAATAGATCTAGAGGGGACAGTTTCTTGTGCTTTTACTGGAAACTACAAAAGGCCAAAGAGACACTAAGTGAACTTTCCCCATTCATGCAATGGTAGGGTCACACAGAGGCCAGATAAAAATAGAATGAGACAGTCCAGACATGTAGAGGCAATAAAATAAAGATATATTTTATTCAAATTTTTGAGGCATAAGTTACATAGAGTAAAATTTACTCTTTTCAGATACAAAATCTGCAAGTCCTGATTACATATAATCACATATCTACTATCATAATCAAGATGCAAAATGCCACCATGTGCCGGTCTGCTATGAGGTTATCAAAACTTTCCTCCAATCACACCCTTCTTGTCCTCAAAGCTCACATTCCAGAGCATCTTTTTGAGCAGAGTCCTTCAACTGCAGACTTTCTGTGCTTCGTGTATCGTATCTGCGCTGTGTGCATCAGTATTCTGGGTTTTGCTTGTTATATCATTTGGAAAGATTGTAGATTACCATGCCATTGTATGAAATGATATCTATGTTTTACATTTTTGAATGAAATGTACAAATCTGGCTTCCATTTGACTCATTTTACCCTTCTTTCAAATAGTACTGATGTTAGTGAGTGTCGGTTGTTGATGTAATTGTATTTTATCTTATATAATTTAGAACATACATGAATGTAAGGATAGCTCAGCATATTTCCCAATGACGTTTTTTTCTTTTCTTTCTTCCTGAGGATTCTCCATGACTTATTCTATTATCATTTTTTTTGTTTGAAGGACTTCTTCAGCCATTCTTATGGCCTGTGACAAATTTATTTTTATTACATCCAAAAGTCATTATTTCTGTTTCATTCCTAAAAGCGTTTCACCTGATATAGAATTTAAGATTCACATTGCCTTCATCCCTTGTATTCTACTTCTTACTGCCTTGGACAGTTTCAAATGTGTCATCCACTGTTAATTGTATTCTCCAAAAGGCTATGTGTCATTTCTCTAAGTGCTTTCAATATTTCTTTTATTCTTCTTTGTTTTTTTCAGTAATTATAATGTACCCTGACGTAGATCTAGATTTGTCCTATATTAGATTTAATCAACTTCTTTATTATGTGCTTCTGTCTTTCATCTGATTTAGAAAATATTCATCCATTACCTTTACAAATACTTATTCCACTGTACTTTCTTTCTTATCTCTGTCTAGAATGTAGTAAATGTCACCAATTACTGTCCCCAGGTCCATAGGCTCTACTCCCTTCTTTTTTTTTTTTTTTTTTTTTTTTGTCTTTTTGAGACAGGGTCTCACTATGCAGTTCAGGCTGGCCTTAAGCTCACTTTGTAGCTCAGGCTGGTCTCGAACTCACAACAATCCTCCTGCCTCAGCCTCCCGAGTGCTGGGATTACAGGTATGCGCCACCACGCCCGGCTTCTACTCCCTTCTTTTGATTCTCTCAATATTGTTTCTGTGATGCAGTGTTTCCTGGATAGTTGAGTGGCTGTTGAAAAATTCCAGGCCGGGAAACTGGCCCTGGTGGTGGAGAATCTTAGGGAAGACCCAGACAACATGACCTGGTGACATCTGTTGGCAGAGCCTCTCCTTGGCGCTTATGTGTTCTTCTGATGTTGGTTATGGGATTCCTTTTTTCCTTCTTTTATCATTTTAGTTGAAAATCATTTAGATTATCTCCAGTTGAATATTATGGTAAAATGTGGCCATATAATGTTTTTGTGAATGTATATATTCATTTTTCTTGGGTAAGTGCCTAGCAATGATACTCTTCGAATGAAGTAAGCATAAATTAGTTCAATAAGAAGCTACTGAAGAGAAATCAAGCACTATGTTACCATTGGAAGCACTATGAATCTGTTTTCCTACCCAGACAGTAACTGTGCTTGAAGAACCTGCCTAATGTAACTATGTAGAGTAGACATGGAGTCTATATGGTTGACTGATAGCTTGTGATTTCTAATGAGGGTTTGGGTGATAAAGTGGTTAACTGAAGTCAATTTCAGCTCTTATTTTGGAAAAAGCACCAATTTGTTGTCTCATCCCTGTGGCAGAAAAATGAAAGAAGTTTAACACAGAAATGTCTTTTCACTTGTAGACAGGTTGATTTAAATGAATAAATCTGAGGAATTAAAATGAGAAAAGGCATGAAAAAGGCAAACAAAGCCTAAAGTGAGGCAAGATAGAAAACTAATAGGTAGAAAAGAGACAAGGAAATCCTAACTAATTTTCTTTTTTTTTTTTTTTTTTTTTTTTTTTTTTTGGTGGTACTGGGGATTGATGTCAGGACGTTGTACTTGCCAGGCAAGCACTTATTATATTGAACTATCTCCTTGGGCCCTAAAATTCGTACTTTTAATAAGACTACAGCCTCCGACCTCAGTTGAAATTGTCCATTAAAGAAGTAAGGAGTCTGACCTTAAGATAAAGGCAACACATATCAGTATTCCATTGCTCTGCTTCCCTGTTAGACTTAGCACTAAAAAGTCATAAGATGGCCCAATTAAGAAAGTAACAGGGATGGGGAGATAGCTCAGTGGCCTAAGACTGAACTGCCAAACACAAGGTCCAGAGTCCAATTCCCAGTACTGCGTGCTGTGCATGCCATGTGGGCCCAGGAACCTTGGGCATGTCAAGTCAGTCCCAGAGCTAGATGTGATGGTGCATGCCTGTAAAATCAGCACTGGGGAGACTGAGACAGGAGGATCGCTATGAGCCCTAGCTGTGTTGTGAGAATCTGAACCAAATTAATTAATTTTGAAAAAAGAATATGGAAAAAGGGCTAACAAAATAGCTCAATGCACTAAGCACCTACTTAGGCAAAACGCAGGTACCGGGGTTCCATCCAGGCACATGCTGTGCACCTGAACCAGGCGTGGTGGCACTCATCTGTAATCCCAGTGCTGGGGAGGCTGAAATAAGGAGGGTCACTCTGATAAGCCCAAGCTGTGGAGTGAGACCTATACCAAATACATTTAAAATAAACTTTGTAAGAGAGACCAGGATACCATTTCTTAGGCTTTTCACTCTGTCAAAGAAAGAATAAATAAATGATACCATTTCCAAATTATACCTAGACTTTCATTATATCAAAAAAAAAAATGTTCCCAGTTTCCATTTGTTTGAGTTCCACAGTTGAGTACATTCTGAATCTCTATCTAAATAAGATCCTCTTCTTTTTTTGCATTTTAGGGAAGGGCCTGCAGGTCATTCAGGGTCTCACTACTAGATCGAATTCATAGTAATCCATCTGTTTACAGCTCCCAAGAGCTAGGATCATAGGTGCACACCACCACACCCAGTCTCAATTGCCATCTCAGCCTACGCCAAGGCTGGGGCCAGCACAGCAAAGATCCTCTTCTTAATGGCCTCTTTCTCACCTGCTGTGCTATAGAATCAACTTTCTTAAGAGTCTCCCAGCCTCAGCCTAGTGACAAAGTTTTGATGCAATCAGTGAAGCAAATAGTCATTGTTCTAAGAAGACAGCACAACACCAAGAGAGATTATTTGAAATGACGATGGTCTAAAACTTTCTAAATTTCATGAAAGACATAAACATAAATATCTAAGAATTTCAACAAAGTTTAAGAAGTATGTATTAAAAGAGACTTACATTGAAATCAATTATAATGAAACTCTCAAGTAACCACAGAGAAAACTAAAGGTATGTTCATATTTAAGGGTTCTTAATAAAGTTATGCAGATTTCTCATTAGAAATCCTGAAGATCATAAAGGAGTGAATGAACATTCAAAGTGCTTCAAGAAAAATATGGTAAGCACAGAAAAAAAAAAAAAAAAAACCTACCTAACTAAAAATAGAATACATTGTCTTTCTTAGGGGTTACAGATTGGTAGTTTCTCCCAAATAGAAATCAATATCCAGAAATCTTATGCTGCAAAAGTGAAGAAGAAATAAGATCATAATCATATGAACATAATACAAGGTATTTAATTGGTACTTGATCCATTCTCAAGGAATGAAAATGTTTCAAAGGAAAGGACAGAGGACACAAAGTCAAATTTCACCTAAAATTGTGAGTTAAGATACATTTGTAAGCAATTATAAAACCAAATTTACTGAAATTTTTAGTTTCAGCTCTGCTGTATATTTTTCTGATTTAAAACAACTATATAAAGCAATCATTAGTTTCCATTGGGACAGATAATATGTGACCATAAAAAGCCAATTCAGGATATATAAAAGTAAATACTGTAAAAAACAGATATTCTGTTATGCATTCCAAAAAGCTGTTTGAGAGATCAAGTTGCTATGTGTCATTACTACTCTTTATCACATTTTTAAATTTTGACCATAGCAATATTTATTTTGTAATAGTTTTAATATACATTTGAAACATTATGAATAATAGTGAATTTTCATGTGCATAATATCTATCCATGTGCCTTCTCTGGTTAGGTGCCTGTATGTTTTGCTAATTTTTTTCTCATTATTAACTTTATTTAAAATCAATAATTATATAGAAAATTAAAAATTATAGACAATTACTAAAATGTGAATATATAAGATGTAGACAGTGAATTTTAGAAAAAATATTTCTGAAATGAATACATCACATGACATTAATAATATATTAATTATTATTAATCTATTAATAATTGTAAAAAATTGCACATTGTAAAAAATTATTTACAAACTTAAATGAATATAACAATAAAAATTATCTAAAATAAACTTGAACAGTTTACAGATCAGCCATATAATAGTTCTCTCTGTGGCAAAATCAAGAAACATATTCATGTAACAAAAATTCTCAATATTAAAGATTTAAAATTTCTGAATTGAAGTTATAGCACCACTTTTCCAAGTAAAATGAACCTTTTGCATAAAAACTATAAATAAAATCAAACTAAGATACACAAAACTGAAATTATCCAAAACTAATTGTAAAGAAAAAAATGATCAAAGCATATACATAGAAAAAAATATTAGCTATAGAAAAACAAAATTAAATAGCATCTTATTCCACATTAGAAAAAAAACAGCAAGTGGATAAGAAACTAGACTTATTTATTCAAACGACTGAAAAAAACGATCTGTCCTCATTATATTTTATACTTAGCAAACATACCTTTAGAACTAAGAGTAAAATATTCTACAGCTACAAACTCAAAATATTGTATTAGCTCCAGATGTGGCATATAGAAAATAACAAAGACCATCGTCCAGAAGGCAAGAGAAGTTGCTGTATGGTCCTCAATAAAGAATAAAGAGCTCTCAAAATGGTATTTATATAGGACTATGCAAAATATAATTATGTTAGACCAACCTATTTAAAAGGTCATTAAAGATTTCCACAAAACAGTATCAATCTTAGGTCAGATTATATTTTCATGTGTGTGTATGTGTGTGTGTATGTGTGTGTATGTGTGTATATGTGTGTGTGTGAGAGAGAGAGAGAGCATAAAAAGACAAGGAAGAAGTAACATAAAGTCAACGGAAAATGGAAATACACTTTAGAGTTTCTAATACTAGGAGAAAATATTATATGATGTTTTATAAGTAAATGTTAAGTCAAAGAAACAGATAAATCATAAAACAAAAATTAAAATTATGTTTTGCCAATGTTATTGAGTTCTATGAGTCTTTTATATATTCTGGAGATTATTCCTTTATTTATAAGATATTTTTATGCACACATTTTATTCCTATCTGTGGATTAACTTTAAAATTGTCAAGTTTTCAAGGTATAAAATTTTATATATTGGTGAAGAATAATTCATTATTTTTGATTCACTTTTATAATTTTGTTTACAATATTTAAAAAAACATTCACTTAAATCATCATTCAGCTAAAGCGAGGTTATTGTTGCTTAAATTTAATGTATAAAATTTTTTGTAGCTTTCTTTTATTTCTAAAATTAATATATTATTTTTATGTTTAGATCAATAATAAATTTTGAGTTTTGTACACTATGTATGGTGGCAACTTTTCTAATGATAACCACTTGCTTTTGTATTATATATATTATTGTATATACAATAATTATTGATATATCTAAGGCCATTATTTTTCAGATTGTGTGCTACATTTTACATTCTTTTGTAACACTTTATTTTTCTGATCATTTTTGGATTAGTGGATATATATATATACATATATATATATATATATATATAAAGTCTATAGTACCCTTTATTAGTTATACCTCTTTTGTGATATATTTTGTAGGGATTTTCAATGTATATCTTAATTTTATTATAGCTTAAGAAACTCATGAGATACAGAACTTGAGTTTTCTCCTTTATTTTATTTTTGCTATAAGCTTTACATTATATTTGTTGGTAACTAAAAAATTTAACATTAACATTCCTCCTAGGTAATTAATTGCCTATAATAATCATTTAAAATGAAAGAAAAGGGGCTGGGGAAAGATCTAAGTGCCTGCTTGGCAAGTGCAAGGATCCAGGTTTGATCTCTCACATTACATATGCAGGCCTCCAGCACTCAGCCAGCCACCAAAACAGGATGTGGTGGAGCACACCTGTAATCCCAGTGCTTGGGAGGCTGAGACAGGAAGATCAATATCAGTTCAAGCTGTATAGTGAGATTCTGCACCAAATAAAATGAAGGAAAAATTTATGGTTACTTTACTTTTTTCATTTTAAGACTTTTAAATTTATTTTATTCATCTTGTACAACAAGAACTTCATTTCACAAGTTTTTGCTTAGTTATTGTTGCTTGAATTTAATATGCTAGTGATGTTCTAAAAATGCCATTATCCCAGGTCTCTTTTTGAAAGAAATTTTTCTTACTTATAGCAGTAGAGATTGTGAGATTTTTGTTTGTGTTTCTCTATTAGTTAAGAGATATTTTTATATGGCTAGCATGCTCTGATAGGACACGTTAAAATCATTTTTAAATTTTTATTATGATTTATTAATTGTACAAAAGAATAGGGTTCATTCTGACATTTTTATACCTGCATATAATATGGCTGACTGCATCTGTCCTATTATTCTCTTTTACCTCTTTGATTCCTTTCTGCAACACACTTTCTTCTCCTTAGATTTTCTGTCTTTTCTTCTAGACTCCACCTCTGAGAAAAATCACTTACACTGAATCTCCTAAGTCTATCTTATTTCTGTTAACATTTTGTCCTCCAGTTCAGTTCATTTTCCCACCATTCAATTTCATTCTTCATTATGGCTATAATATAAGGTACATATGTTTTGTATTCTTTATCCATTTTTCTGTCAACAGGCATCTAACTGTGTGTGTGTGTGTGTGTGTGTGTGTGTGTGTGTGTGTGTGTGTGTGCAAGATTTGATCTCTACTATAACATGTTGAATTGATTCCTTTGGGCATATATATCCAGAGTGATATAGAAAGAACAGAATAATTCTAATCTTAGTTTATTTTTTGTTTGTTTTTTTTAAAAAAAAACAGATACATTGATTTCCATAGTGCATGTACTTAGTTTATTTCCATCACGTTTGCAAGTGCTCCCTATTCACTTGAGAGTTAATAGTATTTTTAAAAGAATTTGATAATTTTTCTTCTTTTTCTTGTTTTATTTGGGGGGAAGAGTTTATATATTTAACAAAAAAGTTCTTATACTAGAGAGAGTGTATGATATTTACACATGTGGGTCTGGATTATTTCACTTATGAGTATATCATCAAGTGACTTCCATTTCAATATGAAGGCTTCAAGCTTATCACTCTTTATAGCTGACTAAAACTCCATTGTATAAAAATACATCTTTTTCATGCATTCCTCTGGTGACAGGCATCTTGGTTGTTTCTAAGATTTGGCTGTCACAAATTGTGCTACTATAAACATAGGTACACATACATCACTATGACATGATGTTTTCAGATTCTCTCAAAAATTCTCAGTAGGTGAATAGCTGGTTGGAATGGGATTTCCAGTCCTAGTTTTTTAAGGAGTCTCTACATTGATAATCTACAATGGTTGCACCAGTCTACATTGTCACCAGCAGTGGAGAAGGGTTCCTTTTTCCCCATATCTTCTCCAACACTTGTTGGCTGATTTCTGTATGGTAGCCATTCTTTCTGGGGTGAGATGATAGCTCAGCGTTGTTTTAACTTGCATTTCATGGATGGCTAGTGATGTGCAACATTTGTTCATATTTGCTGCTTTAATTGCATTCTCTGAGAAGTGTATATTCATCTTGAATGGCCATTTCTGGACTGGGTCTGTAAATTTTGGGGCCCTAATGTTTTTTAGTTCTCTATCAATTCTAGAGAACAGATCTTTGTCTGCATGCTTATTTGTCACGATTTTTTCCAAATTTGTAGGTTGTCTTTTCACTTTGTTGGTAATTTCTTTTGATATGCAGAAACTCCTCAATAAGAGGAGGTCCTAGTTGTTAATTCTTTCAAGTATTAGCAGTGGAATTTGATTTTTGTTCATAAACTCTTTGCCTACCCCTATGTCTTCAAGTGTTCCTCCTTTTTTCTCTTCCAGGAGATTTAAAGTTTCTGTTTTAATGTTTAAATCTTTAATCTGTTTTGGCTTTAGCTTAGTGCATGGTGATAGACCTAGGTCAAGTTTTAGTTTTGGGCATGTAAGGAGCCAGTTTTTCCAGCACTATTTCTTCCATTGAGCATGTTTGGCCCCTTTGTCAAAGATTAGGTGGCTGAGTGTATTTGTAGAATACAGAAAATCAAGTAAATCATAAACCGTGATCAAGTAGGACTAATTTCAGGGATGAAAGGATGATTCAATATTAGCAAATCTATAAATGTAACCTATTCCTATAATCTATTCCATTGATTCTCAGGTCTCTTTCATTGCCAGTACCAAGTTGCTTGTATCACAGTAGTCTTGCAGTATAATTTGAAGTCAGGAATTGTAATGCCTTCTACCTTGTCTTTGTTGGCTAGGATTGCCTTCATTATTCTAGGTCTTTTCTGGTTCCAAATGACTTTTAATAATGATTTCTCTAGGTCTGGAGGTATTTTGGTGGCAGTTTTAAATCTGTACAGCAATTCTGGGAGTATACACAAGGTTGTTTCTTCCACTCCAGGAGTAGGGAATATCTTTCTATTTTCTGAAAACCTGTACAATATCTTTTTTAAGAGTACTGTAATTTTCTATGAAAAGATCTTTTACTTCTTTAGTTCAGTTAATTCCATGGTATTTCATTTTCCATGGCGCTATTGTAAAAGGTATTGTTTCTCTAATTTCCCTCTCAGTGTTTTTTTGTCTGTGTAGAGGATATGCTATTGACTTTGGGTATTGACTTTGTATCCTGATATGCTCCTGAATTTGTGTGTTAATTCTAGTAGTTTCTCTGTGGAGTTTTTTGCATCTTTCTAGTAAAGTATCACGTCCTCTGCAAATAATAATTTGACTTCTTCTTTACCTATTTTTCTTCCTTTTATTTCTCTCTCTTGTCTAACAGCTCTGGCTAATGATTCCCAAACTATATTGAATAGGAGTGGAGGTAGAGGATACCCTTGTCTTGTACCTGATCTAAGAGTAAAAGATTTCATTTTTTTTTCCCTATTTATAATTATGTTGGGTGTTGGATTTTCACAAATGGCTTTTATCAGATTGAAGTAGAGGCCTTCTATTACAATTTTCTGTAGGATTTTGAACATAAATGAGTGTTAGACTTTGTCAAAAGCCTTTTCTGCATCAATTGAGATTATCATGTGGTTTGTAGTTTTCATTGTATTGATATGGTGCATTACATTTATAGATTTGCTAATATTGTACCATCCTTGCATCCCTGGGATGAATCCTAGCTGATCATGCTGTATGATGTACTTGATGATTTGCTGTATTCTATTTGCTAGAAATTTATTGAGGATTTTTGCATCTATGTTCATAAGGGAGATTGGCTTATAGTTGTCTTTTTTAGTTGCATTTTTCCCTGGTTTGAGTATCAGTATAATACTTGCCTCCAGGAATTATTTTGGGAGGATTTCTTCCTTTTCAATTTATTGAAGAGTTTGAGGAGTATAGAGATTTTGTCTTCTATAAGTTTCTTGTAGAATTCCACTGTGAATCCATCAGAACCTGGACTTTTCTTTGTTGGTAGGCTTTTTATTACACTTCATATTTCATTGTCATTTATTGGGTTATTAAGAGTTGTTATATCTTATTGATTCAGTTTTGGTAAGCTCCAACTTTCTAGGAATCTGTCAGTTTGTATCCCATGACATAGGTTTACATAGCAAATAATGACTGTAATTGTCTTAGGCAATGTATTTTAAGACCAAAGCAGTTTGTTTGTGTTATGCACTCTTCAATATCAGACCAGGCTCACCTTGCTCCCACATATGCAACCAATTTCCAACTTGAGCTGCTCCTTATTATGCTCCCTAAGAATCTGCCTCCCATCCTGTCATGTAATAGGTCTGATGGGAAGGAAGGCCTGGTGCAGGGAGGACTTAGAAGCAGGCTTAGGAAGGGAGGAGTGCAAACATTACCTGGTGCTGTCTGTCTTGCCCACACAGAGCACTAGGGACTGGACAGTCCTCTGGGGAGGAAATGGTTTGCATGTTGCCTGCTCTCCAGCCACGGTCCTGAGCTGTGTTCAGTACTCAGTGTCTTCCCTTGGTTCTTATGCTCTGGAACCTAGCTGGCTCAGTGCCAGCTGTACCACCAAGTGTGGGCATGTGGCATAGTTCTTAGCATGTACTCTTCCCTAAAGTCCAGCAGACAGGAGGATCCTGTTTTAAGCCCTTCCTTTTCCAACCCACCAACAGACAGCTTAGTGCCAACACTCAGTGCCACCTTTTCTACCTGCTATTGTCCTTGGCCTCCCCCCAAACACAATGACCACACATTTATTCAAACAGAGGAGGCCTATGTTCTGCAAGTCTCAGGCCATTCCAACAAGCCTGGTTCAGGAGGAGATTGGGCAGAGACCAAGAAGGAAACTTTCTGGGGTCTAAGCCTCATAGTTCATCTCCTTGTACAGAAGGGGTGGGGGATTGGGGGGTGGACTCCTACAGTGATATCCTTGGCCCCTTCATGATAACATCTTACTTCCAGTCTGTCCTGTGCTTATGGTGGGACTATCTTCGTATGGCTGGCAATCAAACTGCTCTCTTCTTGGTCTCATGTGCTATTACATAAAAAGCACAGATCTCTCTCTGCTATTGACTACTGAGAACTTGCTAAGACACTCCATCACCCTGGACTGACCTTCAGGAGAGGCTCAGGGTGTCTTCCCTCAAGGCTTGGGAGCCAGGTTAACAGGGGAACTCGGTGACCTTGCGCCCGGTCTTGCCTCAACCATGCCAGCTGCTCCTTCAGGAACTTCCTCTTCTCACTAGTGTAACTCCTTTCTTTCAGGAGTCAGGCACAATCCTCCTTGGCCTTTAGCAGCTGCAGCATGGCGTTTTGTAGGCACTTGTCAAACAGCTGCAGGATGTAAAATGATCAAGGTGATGTGGGTGGTGATGCAGCTGTGAACCTCCTAGGAGTAGACTTTCAGGTGCTGAAGGATTTTGGTCATAGCATTATTGTTCAAAGACTGAGAGACCTTTCTCTTGTCCCCCTTGGTCTCCTCCTCTCTAATCTTCAGCAGTGCACCCCAGTAAACCTCATCCTGACAGTAGATAATCTGCTACATTGGGAAGTGAATGTGGATCGCCTTCTCCACCGCTTCTTCCTGGATCGATCGAATGTCTTTGATTTTGTTCTTGGTGGTTCTGTAGAGGTTAAAAACCTCAGTGGAATAAGCACTTCCTTGGCAAGCACAAGGGTCTGAGTTCGATTCCTGGTTCCTAAAAAAAAAAACCTCAGTGAAGTTGTTTTTTTTTTTTTTCTTTTTTCAGGCACAACTGTGAACACATTATGGACTGTATCAGTGACCTCGTGCAGCATGTCCATGGCTGGCTCCTCCAGAACTTGGAGTTGCCGTTTGATGATCTTCTCAAATGTCTTGTAGTTCTCAAGCCTAGGCAGCTCTCTGCCACGTTGCTAGTTTTCAAATTTCCAAATTTCATGTTGTAAACGATCATAACCCTTTGCAGTTCTGTTCAATCATGGAACTCCATGACAGGAACAGCTTTAGAAGTCTGTCAAGCAGCTGGGTGCCCTCTTTACCTATGTTTTCCTCTCCCTCCACTAGAGCACTGAAGTCCTGATTAAATGCATTGATTTTTTTTCTATGAAGGAGTATGTTTTCTTACTGTCAACTTCTGAGATGTCCAACCATACTTCTGTAAGTCCTCTGCTGGTTTTTCATGGAGATCTTTACTTGATTTTCCAATAGTGGCAGAAATTTACAGATGTGTGTGATGAACTCCTCAGTATCTCTGCCAGGCAGGGCACATTGACCTTTCTGTCCTCCAGCAGCACCCTGAAGTATGGGTGGTCTCAAAGAAAGCCATCGCCCTCTGAAGGGCATTGGCCTGCCTCAGGTGCTTCTGGATGTCCTGCTGGCCACCGCACTTGACTATCATATAGCCTTTCTTCACCACCTTGTGTAGGTGCGTCTGTCCATTAGATCAGGCTTTGTCAGGATTCCTACAGTACTGTCTCCTTCAGGATCCACCTCCTGTTCCATACTCAGTGACTTCATGGTGGCAATGTCCACATTATGGGGGACCAACACCAAGTTGATCATCACCTCCTTTGCAATGTACTTCTTGATAAACCCTTTGATCTGACCACAAATGTCAGTGGGTTGTTTGCCTACAGGCACCCAGGTGATCCTAGGAAGGTCGATGAGAGTGAGATAAGGACACTGGGGAAGCCAATCTCCAGACTAATGAGCTCAACCTCAATCCCTAGCCCATCCCCAGTGTTGAAATTCTGGGCTTTGTGGATTTTTCTGTCCATTTGGAAGGGTCCAGGATGTTTTCCTCAATGTCTATGTAGCTGATCTTGCCTCTCCACTCCTCTTCTTGCCTCAGCTTCTTGAGTTTCATCACCAGCACCTGATGATGATGCCACTGCCCCTAGGGAGGGTGACTTTTGACAGAGCCTCCAGCATGGAACTCTTACCTGAGCTCTGGTCCCTGATGACAGCAAGGGTGGGATGGGCCAGGTCTTGCTCTACACCCAGGGTCTGCAATGATTCAATGAGGTCAATGCAGGGCCACACCTTCTCCTCATACTGCACACAGAGGATGCTTTCAGACACCAGTGCCTGGGCCTTCTCTGGCTTCTTATAAATGGTTGGGTGGAGCAGCTGAATATGTTTGAGCTTCCCCCATGGAAGGACACATCTTCCTTCCACTTCTGTTGTGCTTGGTGTAGTCCTGGTGCAGCTCCTTGATAATTTTTCTTTGCTTGAAAATACTCATTCTGACAGGGATGAGATGAATCACAATTTTTTTTTTTTTTTTTTTTTCATGTTTTCAATAGTCAAGGATGTTGAGTTTTTCCCCCAGAAACATCACCTTTATACTTCATATTCCAGCTATAATTTGTGAACATCTATTGTTTTGCTTATTTTTTCTTCTGCTTTTGAACTTTTGAGCTCTGTGTATATGTGCATATTAACCTGTCACAAGAAGAGCTGGCAAAGATTTCAAGCTTTTCTCCTGTTCTGTAGCTTATCTCTTCATGGTTAATTGTACCATCCACTTTGCAAAATTATTTTAATTTTCTGTAATTCTACTTGTCAATTCTTGATACTATTTTCTGAGTTATTAGAATCCTATTCAGGGATTGTTGTTTCACCATTATTTTCAATCATGTCTCATTTTCTTCCAGTAGTTTCAAAGTTTCAGGTCTTACATTAAATTCTTTTATCTGATTCAAATTGATTTTTCTACAGTGTGAGAGCTAGGGACTTAGTTATAATCTTTTACAGGTGGATGTCCAGTTTTCCCAGAACTGTTTGTTGAAAAATCTATCGTTTCTTCAATGTATATTTTTTTTTGCTCTTTGGTCAAGGGTCAAGAGGTTGTACATAAAATGGTTATTCTTGAGTCTTCTGCCATTGACATGCAATTGCATAGTGTTACAATGACTCTATAGCATATTTTAAGTCAAGTGTGATGCCTTTAGAATTTTTCATTTTGTTCAGAGGTGCTTTCTTTATCTAGGAATATTTTTAAACTCCTTGTGAATTCCAGGATGTTTTCAGTTTTATACAGAATGGCACTGGTGTTTTGATGAGAACTGAATTGAACCTATAGACTAACTGTGCTAAAATGGTCATTGTAACATTAACTCTCCAAATCTATGCACATAGGATGTCTTTCCATATTCTAGGGTCCTCTTCAATTTCATTTTTCAGTGTTTTATAATTTTCGTTATAAAATTCCTTCATTTCCTTGATTATGTTTATTCTAAGATTTCCTCTTTCAAAGATGATTGTGAATAGAATTGTTTTCTAGTTTTCTCTCAATAAACTCATTATTTACATACAGGGAACAACCAGTTTTTACACATTGACTTTGTATTCTGGTATTCAGTAACTTTCGGCTATAGAAAGTTTTTCACGGACTCTAGAATTTTCTTGATATACAATCATGTCATCTGCAAAGAGGGATAATTTGACTTCATTCTTTCATATTTGTATCCTTTCTTCCAATGCTACATTAAATAAAGGTGCAAGTAGATACTCCTGTATAATTTCTGATTTTATAAGGAAATGCTTTGACTTTATCTTTATTCAGAATAATGCTCATGTTGAGTTTATTCAATATAGCCTTCATAATGTTGAGATTTGCTGTTTTATACCTCGTGTATTCAGAGTTTTCATCATCAAAGAATGTTGAGTAGTATTGAAAGCTGTTTAGCAGGTATTAAAATTATCTTTGACTATTTATATGGGGAACTGCATTTGAGAATTGCATTTGACTTATCTTTGCCCCTAGATGTATTTTGTCTGTTTACCTAACTTCCTTCAAGAATAATTTTTCATCTTTATTAGTTTTCATTGATTTGAACATTTTTCTTGTCTTACTATTACACTATTTGAGAAACAAAAAAATTTTTAGATATCTATTTTTTTCTTTTATTATGTTTGCACAATTATTACCATTATCTTTCCAAATACTATTTTTAGTTTATTCACACTAAAATCTATTTTTGTAATTCAACATCTTTAGACTTTTTTGATATCATTTTACAGCTCAAGCAATTCTCATTTGCTTTTGTGATTTCTTTTGACCTATCTTTACTTTAACTGATATTATTTAATTGTTTTTTGTCAACTGATATATCTAAAACCTCCTTTATCTCTTTTCATTACATAGAAATATTGGCAGGGAGTATGTGAAATCCAAGTGTTTTACCCAAGAACTATGTTACCAACCCACTAAATTTTTCTTTATCTTGCTCTAGCAGTTTATTTTTCTCTTTTGAAGTCTTCATATAATCTATCCTCTTTTTGCCTGGAGGATACATTAACACCCTAATCAAGTTATTTTGACATCCATGTTTGGAGGTGTGCATTCTACTCTCTCGGTTTGGTTCAGCCCTTCATTAGGATTTCCTAAGTTTTGTGAGTAGATTAACATTCCTTTTCCTGTTTATCATAGCAAGTTTGTGTGTTGTAACTGTGAGTATATTATGCAGGAGAGAAATTTCTTTTTATCTCCCACAGTAGATAGCTTCTGATCATATATTTACTAGATCAGAGCTCTGAGTACCTCTTGGTGTTTCTCATATGTTAAGAGTCTTTTCTTCTCAACTTCGATGTAACAACAGTGATCTTGGTGTGAGAGGATCTGCTACCACATGCTTTAGTTGCTTCCAAATTTTGTTCCTTATAAAGGAAGTCTCAAGGAAAGGCCAAGGACTTTCTGCCTTTCCTCAGAAATCATTGATTCCTCCTTATAGATCTGCACTAGACATGCCCCGCTGATCTTCTGCACTGTTTTTAAATCTCTATCATAAATCCTACATATGAGTATAGATCTCTTTGGAGCTGGGCCTCTTTAGAGGTAGGTACTATATTACTATCCCAGTTTATGCCTAACCTTTAACATTGAACTAAATTTAAGATAGCTTCCTTTTATCTACTTGCTTGACAGGTTCTCCTTCCTCTAGGACTATTCTATAGGTAAGACCATCTATATATCGCATCATCATTATTTGGCTTGCTTATGGGTAGCTTTTCAGATTTATACTGTGCTCTGCTTTTTTCTTGGTATTGAGTAAGAACAAAGCTCCTTCAAGCTTTCTAGACCTAGCTTACATATTTATGAGCTGCCATCAGTGGTACTGTCATCTCAGCAGGGGAAGTCTGCAAAGGAAAACAAGAATAAACTACCTGGTAAAGCTAATGGAAGAAAAAAATGGTTGGAAATTCATTATGTTCTTTTAAATAAAAGCTACTGCAATTTCTTTAGGGTAGGATCTTGTCATTTATCCATAGAGATTTCTCAGTGCTTTGTAATATGCATTGTGAGACAGCCAGTTATTGTTTATTGAATCCTGAGTCACAAATTCCTGGCATCTTTTATAAACCAGAACTAGAAATGTTTGCCATGCAGAAGTAATGGATGGTATATTGAAGAGTGGAATAGAGTAGGACCAAAACAATTTTGCTACCTGACTTCCACTAAACTATCTTTAACAACAGTGAAGAATTCTATAGTTTCAATAGACAAGTCTTGCTAAAGTCTCTCTGAGGTGTTCAGGAAGAAGTTTCCAATATGTTACTCATATATTCCTAACTATATTTCTTTTACTATTTCTATGTCTTTAATAATTACAAATATTCAAACTAGGGGACTCAGAACCAAAATGAGGGTCTAATGCAACACAAAAATTCCTCTTTCCTGTAAGTCCTTTCCCCTGACAGGTGTTTAATAACCTATGGCCCCTGTGAAAATATAAGCAAAAAATGGAAGGTAATGAAGCCCACAGTACATGATTGCTCACTTGCTATGTTTAATGAGGCTTGTGCTACATGCCTCCAGATTCAGAGACTTGAATGATAGCCTATTCATATAATCAGGACCCTGATACCTAACACTGTTATTTTCTCCTAGTTACTGCCAGCCACAGATTCACCTTAATGAACTTCAGTGCCTCTAAACAATGAAAAAGGTAGATATACTCAGTTAAATGGTGCCCTGAGCATTGTTTAGAAGTTAGTTCACATTCACTCCAAGGGTGAAAAATGGAGATAATGACCCAGTTTTCCTATGCTAAAGCTCTTCATCTTTCCAACTATCAAGACTGCTGTAGAAATTCACCTTCTTTTTAATTTAGTACTCAAAACTATTTGTATTTGTTTTTAAAAGGTCAACTTGGGAAAAGAAATCTTGGTTAATTAAGTTTGTTGTTTATTTGAGATGCAGATAACCAGGAAAGTTGTTCATTTCACTAATTTATTGCAATGTGGTTTGTATTACAAAATTTTACTATCATATCATCACACAGGTATCCATGATGGTAAGAGTGCTGAATGTTCATTTAAAAACAGCCTAGAACATTCTTTGTCAATAAAGAATAATTCTTTTCTACTTACAAATGTGTAAAATAGTCTAAGCAATGTTGCTTAGGTACGAGCTCAGTCCCTATCATATCAATGACTAGTTCTTTATTATTTTCTCACATACACTTTATTCATTTTTAATTTAACTAAAATGTCCTCTGCATATCTTCATAACTTCCTCTGAACTTATGCATAACAGTTATACAATATATACACATAGTAAAATAAAAACAAAATTACCTTTTTCCCCATAACTCTTTAGAGGCAGAACTATGAGTGCTAATTCTTCCCAAGTGACCCAAATGGCCAAGGTATGAGCAGTTCCTATAAGTCAAGTAGCTTGTAGATTAGTATCAGCAAGAGTGATAATAAGACTGAAGCTAAAATGTTAACCATGATGAACTGCATACCTCTCCAAGTTGTTTACAGCTATATAAACATGACAGAAAAGTGTAGAAATCCTGGCTAATAGAATTCTCATAGTCTTCATTGCTCATTAACTTAATCCTATGTGTTAAGTCAAAAAAAGACACAAAAACTACAACTTCCCATCCAAATTTACAATCAACTATCCTCTGGGCAGCAATTAGTTCCTACCATCAGAGTTCTTCTGAGTCCTTGCTGCCCATCGTCACCTGGAAGAATGCCAAAGGGACCTCATGGGCCTTGCCCAGCTTTCCCCTCACCCTCCTCTGAGTTCAGCTGAGTTTCTGCCTCTCATCCTAACCTAGAAGACTGATGGGGGGACCTGGTGAGCCTTTCCCACTCCTACCCCAATTCTTGCCAAAGTTTGGCTGAGCTTTAACTACCCACCCTTGCCTGAAGAACTTCCAAGAGCACCTGATGATCTTTATGTCAACCCCTTCAGCCTAAGTGGCCCTTCCAGAGCTCAGTGAGCCCTACCATATGCCAACTGAACATCAAGAAGCCTTGCAAAAATTTGGCCTGCACTCATCATCAGTGGATCCTTATTGAATCATGGCTTGCTCCCTCCTTTCAATAAGGTGGAAGCCACAGTTAACCCCACATAGCAGGAGGTTTGGTGAGTCTACCCTGTCCTAACATACTCCTGAGAACCTTGCTCACCAGCACCCCACAATTGCTGCAGTCAGGGTGAGCACTGGGAACTTGAAAAGTAACAAAAGTGGACTCCAGAGAGCTCAGTGGACTAAAGCACTTGTATAGGAAGATGCAGGGACTGGGTTTCAATCCCTGGGATGCATGCTAGCTCTGCACCTGGGGTGTGCTGAGAGGGTGATTGAGACTAAGCATGGTGTAATCCCAGTACTTGGGAGGCTGAAAACAGGAGAATCACTAGGGTTCTGATCTGTGTAGTGAGACCCTGTAGACTCTGTACTAAATACAAAAAAAGGGAAGAAACAAAAGGCAATCTCAGATCTCTAGTCCACCCAAAGCAAGTTGAGGAGACAAAGACATAGAAGAACTTGTAAGTTGCACATGTGAAACTTCTGTAATAATAGCAACTGAAGAAACAGCTCCATCAGCATATGGAGAAAATCAGATCAAAAATAATCTCTCAGGTGAAAAAGGAAATGACAGTAATCATGAAAGAATTGCTCGAAACATCTAAGGAAGAAATAGATAAAAAATTATAAGGGAATAGGAAAAAAGATAGAAACATTGAACAAAGAATAAAGGAAAGAACTAGAATGCATGGAACAGATTTATACAGATATCCATGACAATAAGAATTCCATATAAAGTGGCCAAAACCACTTGAATGAAAATTAAGATAGATTTTCAGATATTGAAGATAGCATTGTAGCCAGTGAACATGAAAGGAAAGATCTATCTAAAATAATAGGAACCAGGAAATAACAACACAACACCTGCAATATAATGCAAAGAAAAATAATGTAAGACTAATAAATATCAACAAAACAGCTGAAGTTATCACAAATGACATAAAATATTATTTGCAGAAGTAGTGGCATAACATTTCCTAAGCATGGGAAAAGAAACTGAATACACTAAGTAAGGCATAAAGAACCACATTTGTCCATTATCAAAATAAATCTTCAACCAGAAATATAATAAAGACCTCAGAAATTGAGCAAAAGAGAAGAATATCAAAAGCTGCCAAAAAGAAACATATCACCTATAATGGAAAGCCCATAGAATCATGGTAGATTTCTCTACACATACCATTAAATAAAGCAAAGCATAAAGAGATATTTGAGATTCTGGAAGAAATCAACTGCCCATCCAGATTGATGTACCCTGACTATTTATCATTTTTGATGGTGAGATGATGTTCTTCCACAGCAAAGAACAACTGAAAATATTCAAACCACCAAACCAACTCTACAAAGCATACTGAAAAAATTTTTAGAAAGAGACAGAAGTGACTACAACTTGAAGAAAAACAACAAAGGAGAACCACCAAGCAGACCAAGCAATTAAGTAGAGGGGAACAGTAGGAATCCTGTAGTAGGAAAACAACATGATAAAGATAAGCCAATACATATCAAGTATAGCCATCAAAATAAACAGACTCAATAGAAAAAAAACA
This sequence comes from Ctenomys sociabilis, assembly GCA_004027165.1. Lineage (NCBI taxonomy): Eukaryota > Metazoa > Chordata > Mammalia > Rodentia > Ctenomyidae > Ctenomys > Ctenomys sociabilis. The sequence continues at coordinate 60,378 of PVKA01010630.1, forward strand.
TAATGGCAGAGTGAATCAAGCAACAAAATCCAACAATATGCTGCATACAAGGAACACATTTCACTCAAAAAAAATTAATAGACTGAATGTCAAAGGATGTAAAACAATTTTCCATACAATGGGAAATAAGAAAAAAGCAAAGGAACCTGTTCTGTTTGCCGAAAATGTGAACTTCAAATGAAGCATAATTAAAAGAGATAAAGAAGTTTGATACATGTTTGTGGGGAAAACTTCAAGAGAAAGAGAAAATAATTATAAATGTATATGCACTCAATAAAGGAGCAATCAAGTCTATGAGACAAATTTCAACAGACAAGAAATATCAAAAGAACAAGATTGCAATTGTACTAGAGGACTTTCACATTCCACTGACACAAAGAAATAGATCAACTAGGCAAAACGTCAGCAAAAAAAAAAAAAATAACAGAACTTGTGAAGAAAGGGACTTAGTAGACTGCCACAGAGTGTACCAGGTAACAGCATCAGATAACAAATTCTACTCAATGACATACAAGGTGTTCTCCAAAACAGACCATGTGCAGCACATAGGAAATACTTAAGTAAAGCAAAGGAATCAGAATTATCTTATGCATATTATCTGAACATATCTGCAATGAAACTACAAATTGTTATTTAGAACAAAACTTTCCATTCATTGAATAAAGAGAATGTAGCTGTATATCTATCCTATATTTAACATACAGATACAAAATGGTGGTTTATTTGTATCCCCTATTTTTGTTTAGCTTTGTCAGCGAATAGCAATCCATTATCAAAATAAACAGACTCATTATCAAAATAAACAGAATATTAGAGGTACATGAATTCAGCAACATATTCCAAAATAGTCTAGTAGTCCATAATAGTATTGGGTTTTCTGTATGTCTGGCATTGTCAGAAGTTGTTGATTTGAGCATTTTACAACTCAGCCTATTAATATGGCTTTACTTTTTAATACCTCATTTTTCTACTTTTCTGCTGGATGGATAAAGCAAGATAAAGCAAGACCTGCATAACAAGAAATGTAACTTTTGTATCTGATAAGATCAGTCAAGTTCCCTCAGGATTTATCCTGAAACGCTGTACCTCACTTTGTAGATCAATTGTCTGTGTTTGCCATGTGGACGAGTCACGGCCACTGCTTGACCAATTCTCCCTCTGTGAGGCCCTGAGAGAAAGTTTTCTCTCCATTGGACTCTCCTCAGGTACACTCTACATCATTGTTCACATTCCTCTAAGGGCTCCATAATCTCCTTGATCAGAAAATTTGGGACACAATTGAGTTACAAGTTAGAGTATAGGTTCTCCTTTGTCCTGAGTCTTCACAGACCTCAAAAGACTTGGGCCAAAATTCTCACTGTTCTTGAAGTCCTTCTTATTCTCTAATTTTTGGTCTGCAGACTTAGGTTGTTAACCCTCTAGAAGAGAAGCTTATTTTTACCCTACAACATATGCACTTCCGTTTAACCTAATTATCTGTCTGAATAAAAAACATCTTAGGCATAACATGGAACAGGTATTTTCCATCAACTATTAATATTTTAAACTTTAAGTCCCTACAGATTATGAAGAAATTGTTTTAAATATTTAAAAAATATGAATAAACAATTACACAGACTTAGAAATCTAACCATATATGGCATTATAGCAGGACAATCCTGTGACACTTTTTTTCTCTCTTTTTTCATTTATTACCCTTTTTGTAAACAAAGATTTACTTGAGAGACATTATGGCAATAACTGGTATATCATGACAAGCAGTACATATTTAAAAGATCAGAATATCAGGCATTCCAAGCATGACCCTACTATTACACATTGCAATTATCAGTGCACTTGTTTACTTCACAGGTATCAAAATACATAGTTAGCATGAGAACCCTACCACCTAATGGTAGTTTCAAAAACCTGCTGACAACTCTCAGTATCTTTGCATTATTCATTTTGTGCTTATAAATGTATGGCTTTGCCCCTATCATGATTCTTAGTTTTCCTCCTTGCACTCTCTTTGCTGTCTAATACTAAACTTCTCACATTCATTTTAATTGTGTTACACATTTTATTTATATTTCTTTTGAATTCTTATACTAGGGAGACTATCCGATACTTACACATGTGGTCTGGTTTATTTCATTTATGAATATATCTTCAAGTGTCATCTACTTAAATATAAATGCTTAATGTTTATCATTCTTCATAGCTGTATAAAAATAATACATCTTTTTTCATCCATTCCTCAAGTGACGGGCATCTTGGTTGTTTCTAAGATTTGGCTATCACAAATTGTGCTGCTATAAACATAGGTACACATATATCACTATGACATGATGTTTTCAGATCCTCTCAGAAAATTCTCAGTAGGGGAATAGCTGGTTTGAATGGAATTTCCAGCTGTTTTTTTTAAAGAGTCCCCACATTGATATCTATAATGGTTGCACCAGTCTACATTGCCACCAGCAGTGAAGAAGAGTTCCTTTTTTCCACAACATTTGTTGGTTGATTTCTTTATGATAACCATTTTTTCTGGGATGAGATGATATCTCAATGCTGTTTTAATTTTTATTTCACAGATGGCTTAGTGATGTGAAGCATTTGTTCATATAATTATTCGCTACTTTAATTGCATCCTCTGAGTTTATGTCCATCTTGGATGCCCATTTCTTGATTGGGTCTTAAATTTTGGGGCCCTAATGAGTTTTCATTCTCTGTAAATTCTAGAGTGCAGATCTTTGTCTGAGTACTTATTTGTCAAGAGTTTTTCGAAATTTGTGGGTTGCCCTTTCTTGCTAATTTCTTTTGACATACAAAAACTTCACAGTAAGAAGAGGTCCCAGTCATTAATTCTTTTAAAAATTACCTGTACAATTTGATTTTTGTTCATGAACTCTACCTACCCCTATGTCTTCAAGACTTCCTCCTACTTTCTCTTCCAGGAGAGTTAGTGTTTCTGTTTCAATGTTAGATCCATTTTGACATTAGCTTAGTGCAAGGTGCTAGACCTCAGTGAAGTTTTAGTTTTCACCACGTAGAGAGCCAGATTTTCCAGCATTATTTCTTCTATTGACCATATTTGGCCACTTTGACAAAGATCATGTAGTTGAGTGTGTTCATAGAGGCCTCTGCAACTTCTAATCTATTCCATTGATTGTCAGATCTATTTCATTGTCAGTACCATGCTGATTTTATCACAGTTACCTTGTAGTATAATTTGAGGTCAGGAATTATAATGCCTCCTGCCTTGCCTTTGTTGCCCAGGATTGCCTTTGCTATTCATCTTTTTTTCTGGTTTCAAATAAATTTTAGGAATGATTTCTCTAGGTCTGGGAGGTATGTTGGTGGTAGTTTGATAGGGATTGTATTAAGTCTGTGCAGCAATTTTGGAAATATGGCCATATTCACAATGTCTGTGCTTCCTATCCAAGAGTAGGGAATGTCTGTCCATTTTCTGAAATCCTCTAACATTTCTTTTATAGAGTAATTTTTCTTTA
>PVKA01010631.1:0-32659 GCA_004027165.1 Ctenomys sociabilis
TTTTTGAGACAGGGTCTCACTATGCAGTTCAGGCTGGCCTTAAGCTCACTTTGTAGCTCAGGCTGGTCTCGAACTCACAACAATCCTCCTGCCTCAGCCTCCCGAGTGCTGGGATTACAGGCATGCGCCACCACGCCTGGCTATCTCTCTCTCTTTCTCTCTCTCTTTCCTTCCTTCTCTGTCAGTCTGTCTGTCTTTCTTCTTTCTTCTTGCAACAGTTTCACTGTGTAGTTCAGGGTGGTCTTGAATTCACTATGTAGCCTAGGCTGGCCTTACACTCCTGGTGATCCTCCTGTTTCAGCCTTTGGCATGCTGGGATTATAGGCATATGACACCATGCCTGACTAGTATTTCCTGTCTTACAGGTTGTAAAAACTAATTGAGTTAATGCTAGCCTGTGCACTTCATAAGTACTTTATAGGAGGCATTTCTAGGCAAATGGATGTAACTTGGGACCATACTCTTAAGTGACTCACACAGATAACCATTGCATTGTCCCCCTGGTATGAGAAACTGAGGGTAAACAAGTACCAAAATGTACAATAGGATTGTTAAATGGGAAGAAATTGCTCAAAGAGAAGAAGAACTGGAGTGGAGGAAGGGGGAAGAGGAGAGAAGGGAAAAAGGAGAACAACAATTTAGAAAAAGGAGATGATGAAACAAAGCTTTGTAAATAAGGAGGGGAAAATGGGTTGGAGAAAAGAGAAAAGATGGGGAAAAAAGCAGAAATCAAAATATATCATGCACAGGTACAAGTTCCCTATGATAAATGTGACCATTATGTATATATAAAATGTACCAATCATCTTATTTGAAAATATATATAATGGTGGCGATGACGATGATGATACAGATGTCTCTAATCATCTCCCATCCTTTCTTTAGTTCAGTATTTATTGGCTAAATTATTCATGTACTAATTTATTCATTAAGTAAGGCAGAATGCTCTTCATCGTCCTCCTCCTCTTTCTCCTTCTCCTCCTCTTCCTTTTTTCTTCTTCCTTGTCTTCCTCCTTCTCCTCTTCCTCTTCTCCTTCTCCTCTTCCTCTCTTCCTCCTCCTCCTCTTCTCCTCCTCTGCCTCCTCTTCTCTCTTCTTTCTTCTTCTTGCTCTGTATTTGGCACAGCGTCTCACTAAGCAGACTGGCCTCAAGCTGATCCTCCTGTTTTCAGCCTCCTCAGCTCCGGGATTACAGGATTACGCCTGGATTAGCCACCAGCTTGGTGTGCCTCGGAGTGGGCCTGTGTGGCATGTGGTGCTGGGGACTGAAACCTGGTCCCTGTGCTTTCCTATGCAGGTGCTTAGTCCGCTGAGCTGTTTCATTGGCCTCAGAATGCTTTTCTTTAACTGGTAATTATTATTTAAACTTCTAAACTATTATCTCCCTCCTAGCTATTACAGTTCTTTGTAAGGATTAAAAAAAAGAGAGATACTGCAATGATACTAAAAGGCCTAAAAACATCTAGCTCATGCTTGTGCAGTGAAATGAGACTGACACAGTGGTCACCCAAAAAAGTCAAGAAAACTGGTTAAAAAAATTACAACCAAGTACATCCCACACTTTCCTAAGATAAAAATCACCCTGAGTAGATATTGTTATTATTAACCATATGCTATTGAAAAACAAACACCAACCAAAATTCCATTTTAGTTATTTGGATTCTGCCATAATGAAAGGAAGAACTGAAACATATTCTTACACTCTACAAATAAATCCATTCAATGATACACCTCTTTGATTGAACACATAATTCCTTTGCCCGAGGAGGAAGGAAGGTTTTCTTTTGTCTTTGAGAAGTGTTCTTTCTGGCTACAATTTAAAAATAACAACCAGTTTATAGGACATTGGAAAGGCTGTCTGTGACTAGAGCTGCCAGAATTTGGCCAGAACAAAGGAAAAGGTACCAAGAAGCCATGGCTGCCAAGAACTAATGATTCTGGTATTAATTGACATGTCTGGGCTAAATTGTCTTTAGAGACAGTGGTTAGAGTAACAAAGAAGTAATAATTATTTACTCCAAAAAAAACTACATGCCCAGTCTTGGAAGTCCTATAATGAATGAAATGCTAAATAAATACATTCAATTTAAATAGCATATTTAAATAGCACTATTTATTACATAGAAGAAAAATACTTTAAGTGACTAAACCAAAGTTAGGCAAAAAATTTCAGTAATAAATTTGTGCAAATTTAGGCCAGACAGGGATAATGTTCATTCTTTGTTTATGACTATGAGTAAATCATCCAACCTTGCCTGACATTAATTTTCTTCTTGAAAATAACAATAATAGGCTTTCCACAGAGGATAGATCTATGGAAAACCTGTTATCTTGAGTAAATACTACTTTAGAGCTCAGTTTAAGTAGCTACAAAAATTAGAGCTGAATTCAGCAACAGCTAAAGAGCATGTCTACTCTCAGGCTCCACGGCAGCGTGGGCTGTCTCCTGTGTTTTGTTTGGTGTCTACATTTCTTTATAGGACTCTAAGAAGGCAGTTCTCTTTTCTTCTCTTCCTCCTCTGCTCCTTTTCTCCTTCTTTACTCAACTTCTTCTTTCCTTCCTTCCTTCCTTCCTTCCTTCCTTCCTTCCTTCCTTCCTTCCTTCCTTCCTTCCTCTCTTCTTTCCTTCTTGTTCCGTCTCCTCCCTTCCTCCTTGCTTCCTTCCTTCCCTGACTTTAACCTTTACTTAAACACACACAACTGCACATACAATATGGGTCAGCATTGTATCAGCCCTGTATCTAAGTCATTCTTACCCTTTATCAGAATAGAATTAGTAGTTTATTATTTTTTAAATCACTCCCCTTCTTCCCTTCTCTTCCACCCTCCTTCTTTCTCCTTCCTTCCCTTTCTTCCTTCAATCCTTTCTTCTTTCCCTCCATGAATACTAACTAAACTCATTAATCATCTTCTCTGTGGAGGAGCCCCTGTTAGGTAGCTCCCACATTATTCCATTAACTTCTCAGAGCTCTGCTGTTCCCCAGTGAGAATCCCAGGCTGCAAGCTTTCTCACTTGCTCCTATCACACAACCTGTGAGCTGTGAAGGGGCCTGCACAGGCCAGTGAGCTAGACTCCAAATCCATGCTACATATGAGGCTGCCCTGCGTCCCTCTCATCCTCCTGCTTCCATACTGAGCCACCTGAAGGGGATCCTTTTCCACGCTACTTTATTTGCCCATGGCAGCTGCCCTTCAAGGCAGACTCATACGTAGCATGGATTTGGAGTTATGGCCTCGTGCGCATGCTGTCACTCTTGTGCACGTATGCTGTGAACATGACATGTATTCTATAATTAGTTTTCTTTCCTAATTCCTTGCTTCTCTGTAAGGTGTTTTTCTGTCTTTGAGTTCTGCTTTTAAAGCAGGGTTTTCGATAATTTCCTTCTAACATTTATCTTTTTGCTGAAAGACTGCTTGTCTCTTCCTTGTGTCCTTCAGGAGTGTTGGATGGAGCCCTGAATTTATATTTACATTCCCTTGTTTTGTCTTCTGGTGTAAGAGTTTATCTTCCACTTCTCAATCTTTTTGTAACTCTGTGTGTGTGTGTGTGTGTGTGTGTGTGTTTGCCTGTGTTGTGTTTTTGCAGGGATATTTTTCTCTACCATTTCATGAAAGAACAAACTTATTTACTTCTTCTTGTGACATTAAAATGGAACCAAACCCACAATACCCACAAAGGATTTAGAGTACGGTAAAACATTAAAGCCACTTTAAAATCCCATTGACATTAAGTTTTTAATGCTTGATTATGAAGACAGGGACAATATCTTGTAACCCTTAGGATATCTGAAGATACAAAGCAATTTTATAGGCTGCTACTGTGGACTGGCATCTAGCTTTGTCTAAGATGATAATGTCTGCTTGCAAGTAACTTACAGTAAGACTGTGACATACTGTTCTTATCCATTTTTCTACAAATATACTATTATAGCATCACAATCATACATATTAAAAAACTCATCAGTAAAAGTTGAATAACTTAAGTCAAGTTAAAATATAGCTATTGTTGAGAAGTAAGAATGTAGCTGGGCACAGTAGCATGTACCTGTAATCTTAACCCTGGGGAAAGCCAAAGCAGTAGAGTCTCAAGTTCAAGCCAAGTCTGGACAACTCAAGACAACTCGAGACCTTATTCCAACATAATAAAAAAGAGCTGGCATATAGCTCAGTATGAAAGCCCTGGATTCAATCCTAGTACTGAAAAAGGAGGAGGAGGAGGAAGATGAGGAGGAGGAAGAGGGAAAGGAGGAAGAGGAGGAGTAGGAGAACAGGAAAGAGAAGAAAAAGAGAGGAGGAGGAAGAAAGTGAAGAAGAGGAGGAGGAAGGAAGTAAAGGAGGAGGTAGAGGAGAAGAGGGAGAAAGAGCAGGAGGAGGTTCTGGGTGCCTCCTGCACTGATATTTGCATTCCCTTTTTGGTCTTCTGCTATAAGCCTTTACCTTCCACTTTTAAATCTTTTTGAAACCATTTCTTCAGTACCAGTGTTGCACACAAGAGAAGAAAAAAGTACAAGCAACTCCTTCCACAAGACCCAACTGTTATCAGTTATTGTTCAATCTGGTGCTGAATGTGTTTTGGAAAACTTATTACCTGAAACAAAGGTCCCCTCCCCAACCCTTGAACCATTCATGTGCTGTTTTCTTTCTCTGCCCTGGCATTATGTAACCTGCTGTGTTTTCATTTTTGACCTTGACTGCCAAGAAGCTCAGAGCCAAGCATATAGCTCAATTACAGTAACTCTATTATCCTTTGTGACTAAGATATTTGTTTTTTTTTCCTCTTTTCTGGTTCTAATTTCTACTTCAACAATATTATTTTCATACCTGAATAATAAAAAGTTGCATCAAAAGTTTTCTCTTTTAAAATAGACTAGTTGTGATGATAAATAAAAAATGGGTTTACTTCTCTGCATAAAATACAATTCCTTTTTGTTTTTCCTTCAGTCAAAAAATTAGCTTCTAGGTTATATTTCCGGCTGTAGATTAGATTTTGGTTCAACTCTATGGGAAAACACACATACACATATTCTATAGCTCAATCTTGTAACCAAGTTCTAAATTTCTTTCTCTGTATCAGAAATGGGGTAGAAATTTTTCTTTCTAGCTCTCTAATTAGTCATGCCTACGACTTTCCAAATGGTTTTCTTCAGATTTGAAGGTCTCCACTCATTTCTGCTTGATGTTTGAATGATGGACATGGGAGGGGGTCAGGGTGCAGGTGGATGGGGACAAAGTGTCCCTTTCCATGGTTCCCTTCAGCCGGGTTTTGGATGTCCATCAGGTCAAAAATTTTACATCATCCTGTTCCTTACTTATCCTAGCCATTTGTGTCTTTAAATAAATTATAGTATTCAGCCTAGTGAACCCTAAGTTCATAGCATGATGAAGACCTCTAGGGCTTTGTCAGCACTTTTATGGAAAAGTGTATTTAGATAAACTTTTATAAGCATTATGCTTATATCACATATTGTATAAAAGCTCTTTATAGAAAAACCCTAATTAGTGTCATAATTGGTAGGGATAAATAGAAAACTTTCCCTTTAGATCTGGTATCTGGGGCCAGGGAGATGGCTCAGTGGAATAAGTGCTTCCCTGGCAAGTGCAAGGGCCTGAGTTCAGTCCCTGGTTCCACCAAAAAATTAAAAAAAATAAGTAAATAAATAGATCTGGTATCTACTCTTACACAGTCTATTAAGAATGATCACTGTCTATTAGGGCTGGTCAGATAGCCGAGCAGACTAAAGCACCTGCGTCAGCAGAGCGCAACAGCAGGGTTTGATCCCTGGTGTGCCGTGCCCGCCCCGCCCCCAGAGCATGCTGAGAAGGTGACTGAGACTGGGTGTAGTGATGTATGCCTGCAATCCCAGCACTTGGGAGGCTGAACACAGGAGAATCACTATGAGTCCTATCTGCATAGAGACCTATAGACCCTGTCCTAAATGCATTAAAAAAAGATCACTCTCACTATTTCTATTGTCATGGTACCAGAAATGCTATCATGAACAATCAGACAAGAGAAATAAATAAAAGTTATCTAAATATAAAAACAAGTAAAATTACCTCCATCTACAGATGATATGGTATATATGGAGAAAACCTCAAAATTACACCATAAAACTCTTAGAACTAAATAATGAATTTAGTAAAGTTTCAGGATATAAAATCAACATACCCAGAAAGTCCAGCACATTTGTTTTTCATTGAGAAATATGTTTTTTTACAAAGAGTGCACAACTTCTCAAACCTATAAGCACCATTTTCTTAAATATAAGATACTACACTAGCAGTCTGCCATGCTTGTCTTAAGAGTTTTAAACCATACTTGGAAGAATAGAGGGTCGTGTGTGTGTGTGTGTGTGTGTGTGTGTGTGTGTTTAGACAAGGAACGTTGGCAAGCCAAGGAGGATAATTTCTCTCCCAAACACACAACTGCTGTGTCAAATGGCATTTATTCATTTTCCTTCTTCATTTATCTTTCCCTGGATCTTTTTTAGTACATCCAAAACAAGCATTTCTGCAATTTTTTTCTAAGCATTTCAAGCATATTTATTCCAATTTTTTTTCCATTTGTGTATTTGCTACACAGCTGAGACTTGTAGTGATCCTCCTGCTTGCAGCCTCCTGAGCGCTGGGATTACAGGCATGTGCCCCTGCACCTGGACTTAGATGCTGGCTCAGCATGCTCGGGGGTGGGGCTGGCATGGTGTGCAGGACGCGGGATCGAGCCCTGGTCCCTGTGCTTGCCAAAGCAGGCACTTAGTCTGCTGAGCTATCTGGCTGGCCCGTTATTTATTTTAAATTTTATTTTGAAGAGTAAAAACAGAAACAAAAACAAATAAAAAAGACAGAAGCAGGGTAATACCCAACATGCATATGTTAAAGATTTTCATAACAGGAACAGCTAATTATCAATGGTTATCATATTATTTATTTTTATCATTGAATCAGATTCATTTTTATAAATAAATGACAATCTAGCTGAAATTATAAATCTCATTTATCTAGTATAAAATATTAAAAAAAATTTAACCAGGAAATAAAGATGTACATTAGGAACTATAAAATGTTGATAGAGAAACCTGGAGATATAAATAAACAGAAAAATATTTCATGTTCACAGATTGGAAGAATTAATTACTAGATTGTTCACACTGTTGCAAGCAATATGCCAGTTCAGCACAATCTGTAAGAATATCCCTGTGGTGTTCTTTATAGAAATAGCAAAGGGAAACCCCATATAGCTGAGTAATTCTGAAAATAAAAAATACTCATTAAAAAGTCTTTATGAACAAGCTTACTTGTATATTTTTGCGCACCTTTCTCATTTAGTTTGGCATTACCATATAATCATAGTATCTGAGTAAACCCCATAAATCATCACAACATTGAACTGAATGTATTAGTCAGCAAACCTGGCTCAGGAAAAGTGACTGCTGTGTACAACTGGACATCTTGAATTTGCATCAAGAGTAACACTTTCTCTCGAGGTCCAGTGTCTTATGGTGTCATATTATGAGAGCCCCAGGACCCTGGTTTTACCTTTATTCCTAAGAAGTGCACAGTAGTCCCTTTCCACCCTCACTAGAGCAGTGACCCCTGCATAGGAACCACAACCTCTCTCATCTCTTAGAAAACACTAGAGAATTTCACTTTTCTTGACAGGATAATTGCAAATATTGATTATCTGTGATGGTTTTATCTTAAACAAGCAAAGTTTCTGCTTCTAGGGGGCCAGGAAGATGGCTCAGTGGAGTAAGTGCTTCCCTGTCAAGCTCAAGGGCCTGAGTTCAATCCCCAGTTCTGAAAAAAAAAAAAAAAAAAAAAAGCATTCATGAGACTTCAGGGCCATAGGTTTGATCCCAGGACTATCAAAAAATAATAGAACATATTTAAAAAAAAAAGTTTCTGCTTCTAGAAGGAAAGACTATGCTCCTACAAAAGCCTGAGCTTGCCCACAGGAATAAATCCAACACCCAGGCCTCATCCTTTCCCCACTCTCTTCTTGGCCTGAGTTACCTCTGCTCCTGGATCTGAAGCACCTCCCTCTTTTCCCCACCTGAGCCCACAACATTTAGAAGTAGTAACTTATAGTCAAGGCCTGGAAATCCAAAGCCTGCAAAGTAGGAGTGGAACTGCATTTCAGTTCTGAAATAGGGGACAGAAAGACCTGAATTGTAGCTCTACTTCTCACATAAGTTATACACCGGTGTGACCTTAGGAAAATCATTTAACTTCTAAGACTTGTTTCATATAGAAAATGAGCAAAACTGATTGTGCTTATTAGTGTATATAAGAATAGAATGTGGCAATGTACGTGGAAGAGCTTTAAGCATGACTTTCTTTGCTGTCAGACATGGTGTGGGGATAGCTGTGGTTTATTCAGTTTGAGGAATGGCAGAGGCAGAAGCAGAATTAATGGATGTTTTTGCAAAAATAGAATTACTTGAGGCAATTCCAGGGGAGTTAGTGGTTCTGGTTCTTGCTACAGTGTCCACTGACTGCTACCATATTCTTTCTTCTGTACTTTACTCCTCGCAGGACATTTTCTCCTGTTTTTTTGGAGTCCCTTGGCTTGGGAGATTGTGTTACATCTCAGAGAGATTTACTAGGCTTTCAGAAGAGCTGTGTTACTACCTTGACTTTGGCCTGTGAAACCACTTGTCATTGGAGCTATTTTCTTTCTTTCAACCCCAGTCCATTTTAAATACTTATTTTGGCTTTTGGTGTGGCAGGTACTGGGAGAAAAGAAAAAATGACACAGTAAACTTTTGAGTCTGAGTTCACAAATAATGAGAAAGATGTATAAGTACTCTCACCCTGAGAGGTGATAATTCTGCTGAAGGCCATGGGTCCTGAAGGAGGAAGAGTGAATACTTCTATGTGGTTAGGTTCAGAAAGCCTGAGATATAGGTGAGTACCTACTGATAGAACTTTGGGTTGATCTGCTAGTGGGAGTAGGTAGAAGAATTCAAGGTGAGGTATGAATTTGAGAAGGTGGGGTGTAAGACGGGATAGCTGACAGTAATGGCAAGGGTCAATCTAGAATGTGGCATGTCTCTTCAACTTGTAGAAGGGACATGTTTTCTTTCTTTTACAGTCTTGTGGGAATTACTGTACTACTTTTGTTTCTAAATGATATTAACTTTTGGAAACTAAATCGCTTAATTACATATAATTTTATCTGATTATGGGAAGATTTGGTCCTTGAGACCTTTGAGGCCTGCATCTAGTAAAAATGAAACAATGGATTTAAGTACTGAACTTTTGATTATCTTTTCTTGCTGTGAGCTGAGAATTACTAGCTCATGTAGTTTAGTGATGTCTTGTGGAATGAAGAAATGCAGAGAATATGGTGTTTGGTGTTATACATGGAACTGAATCTCAAACCAAATGATTAGAACAAAGCAGAACTCTTAGAACTATGCCAGGCTGAGAGACAAAAATTAATAGTTTGGTTTCAGTTTAGATGTTAGTGCTTGTGAACTGTAAAGTTTATGGTCAGACTGAAACAAGTGGTAAAGGAAGGGAGTCAGTCCAGAAGTCTGTTACCTGAGTACTTGATATCACTGTGGTGAGGATAAATTAATAATCTAATTCTTCTTGCTCATCAGTTATGAATACATAGCTAGGAAGAATTAGGGCAGAAGGGAATTTTAAGTGAAAGAGAGACATATCTCTCAGTGAATTTCCAGTGTGCAATAAGTATGATTCATTTTAGTTATGCTGTACATTAGAGTGCCAAGGTTTACTCATCTTAAAAGTGAAGGTTTGGGCAGGGATGCAGCTGAGTTGTGTAAATGACTGCCTGGGAAGGTCAGGGTCCTTAGTTTGATCCCCGGTACAAAAAAAAAGGTTTGAACCATGAGAATAGATTTTAAGTATTATCATACACATCACACACACACACACACACACAAACACACACACACTCCCAAACATTACTAACCGTGTGAGGTGATGAATATCATAACTTGATTGTGGCCATCATTTCAGTGTTTACCTATGTTAAACATCATGTCATATATCTTAAATATACACACTTTCTCTTTGTCAACTAAATCTCAACAAAGCTAGGTGAATAATTCTCTTTCATAAACCATGAGGATCATAATTTTACAGAATTATTTTTTTCCAGTGGGTCAGCAAATACCCTTTTCTCTCTGTGTTCCAAACCAGGGAAATTTCAAGCTTGAAAATATTCTTTTAATGGCCTCCTTGCTTTACCCTTACCCTTGTATTGCTTGTTTTTTAGATGCTCAGAGTAGTTAACAAAGTTCTCATTTTTCTCCTGAATTTATCGAGTTATTGAATAACTAGTAGAATGCATAGTCTGGGTCTTAGGAAAGGTTTGAAAGAAGGGAGTTTGGGAATGAAAGAGAAGCCACAATGTTCTCTGTACTGTCTTTGTTCCAAAGCAGCCTTAATGTTGACACCAGGCATTTGGAAAGGTTAAGGAGATTATACAATGGTCAGCATACTTAGATGGGACAGGTAGCAGGTGGCCTCCACAGCTATTACAAGCATGATTGTCACTGAGTATCTACTATTGTTGCTACTGGATTTTGAAAGTGCAAGACAGGGGGCTGAAAGAAATGACGCCCAATGCTAGGGTCCTAAAGCTGAAGATTTCAAAACCTCTCTCTGTCTATGATGATTAACTATCTGTGTCCATTCATTGAAGCCATGGCACCTAGTTATTTGGTCAGGCATCATCTGGGTTATGTTTTGAAAACATCCTTTAGATGTCAATAGATCTTGAGCAGAGTAGATTACCCTCCATAATGTGGGTGGGGCTGTCCAGTTAGCTGATGGGCTGAAGAGAAGACTGAGGTCCTTGAAGGAAGGAGTTTTGTGTCTGAGTTGCCTTAGCTCTCAGGACCATGTCATCTCTCCCTGGGTCTCTAGTCTGCAGACTTGTGCAGATCGGGACTCATTAGGCCTATGGTCACTTACGTGCATTCATTAAATTAAATCTTTTTCTTTCACTGCATGCATTCTCTTGGTTCTGTTTCTCTGGAGGACCCAGACACATTCATTCCTGTGTGGCTTTGTTGCTTGTTTGCTGTTACTTGTATTGGACAATCAGACTTGGACACTTGGGGTAGGACTGAGCCCAAAGTGCGAGTCGCGTCATTTAGCCTTGTCTTTCTCACTGGTTTTGTTTTCCCCAAGAGATCAAGAGGCTGATTGGTAGGAGGGAAGTGCAATGGAGTGGCGTCAGCATGAGGCACACTGTGCTGGGCACCTGCTGTTTGGCTCTGCTGCTCTCTGCTCCTCATCTTTCCCTTTCAGCCCATTAATGTCACATTTCATTTCAGGTTGAGCTGAGTTACTTTGCACTGGGTAAAAGGAATGCAAGCTTCTTTCAGTAGTGGCTCTCATGTTATCTTGACCTTTTTTTGTTTTTCTTTCTGAGAAAAGAAGGCTGGAATTTTACAGAGGACAGTTTAGGATTTCACTTTTGAATTTGTTTTAAAGTAGCATAAACCTTACGTTCTTTAATTTTCAGATTGATAACCAAATGCTCTCCTGTTCACTATTGTTCTATAGAATTATAAAGCAATAAAATCCTCTTTCTTGTTATGCAGTATGGCCATCACATATAACTATTGGGTACTTAAGATGCGGCTAGTGTAATGAAGAAACGAAGTTTAAGTTTTACTTAATTTAAAATTATTTAAACTAAATTTAAATAGACTAGATCTGAGTAGAAGTTAAATTGCACAGCACAAAGTGAAATGAGTCTCCAAACACTAATTTTCTGTTTATTAATAATCAAGTAAGTATGTATTTCCTTACTACTTGTTTTGTCATTGGAGACCAAGCACCACATGCATCCTCTTTGAACTGCTTATGTGTGTAGAACTTCTACATTCCTCTAGATGTGGCCATTCAAAAACAAAAGTTTTATACTTATCAAAATTTTAGAATTGCTGATGAAAATCATCTATATAATAATATTGGCTCACAGGTAGAGTGGGAAAAGCAGTGAGGATTTTTCCCACCACTGGCTTGTGTAGCATCTGTGCATCCTCTTCACATCTTTACAGGCCCCTGACTCTTGTTCTAGTCTGGTCCATTTAGAGCCAATACCTTTGTAGGCATATTTTTGTTTTTCCAGAATATTACAGCTACAAGGCACAGACACGCACTCCTGAAATTCTAGATATTTAGAAGGCTGAGACAGGAAAACTGCAGGTTTCAGGTCTTCCTGGCAATTTAGCAAGGTCATCAAAATCAAAATTAAAAAGGGCTGGAAATGTAGCTCGATGGGAGAGCGCTGGCCCACTCTGAGTGAAGTCCTGGGTTCAGTCCGCAGCATCACCAAAAGTTGTACCTGCTCACCAAGCTTTGTTTTTTTTTTTTTTTTTTTTTTTTTTTTTTTTTTTTTTTTTTTTTTTTTTTTTACTTTATGGGAAGAAACGGCATTTTTAAAAAAATAATTTTATTGAGAAAGAAGTAGCAGTGAGATAGTTTTAAAACAGGTTAGTAGTACAGTTACAATAATTAATACATTGCATATTATTGTCTTCATAGTGGTTATTCATAGTATAAATGCAGACATGATATCCTGTCCAAGCACTATTAGTTCAAAACTTTCTTCTCACTGAACTAAGAGAAAGTAGCTATTTATCTATGCTACAGTAGCATGTTTGAATCTTAGGGTTCAATGACCTAGAAAGCCTGACCCTGAACTCTTGTCACTCCTTAGTACCTGTTTGGATCAACTGATTTCAATGTGGAACTCGCTTAGGTGCTAAAGCTAATCAGTAGATAAGTGAAGTATGGGAAATGGCACTACCACAGGATAGTAGCTACAATTCTGTATAATTGCAGTTATTTATTTTTTTTTTAGGAGAGAACATTTACACTTACCCGTCTATATGCACACATAATAACTCATACATGAATTACATTGGAATTTTCTGTAACATATTCTACTCTTCAAGTAATGCAAGAAATAAAATTATATAGAAAAATGGATGTTTTTCCTGGGAGCATGATTTTTCGTGGCGAGAGTCTTTATTGTGTATGAGTGTTGCAGTGTCTCATCATTTCCTCATTATCTGACTTTGGATTGCCTCAATTTGTTGGCATTATAAGTAGTATTTCCTTGCTAGCATTCCATATGTATGTTCTAGTTCGTGTTTTTCATTCCTGGGACAATACCCAACATCCACAGTTTTAAAATAAAAAACGATTATTTTAATTTTTATTTTATTTCTATATTTAGGACAGGGTCTACAGGGTCTCACTACGCAGGTTGGACTCATAGTGATTCTCCTGCTTTCAGCCTCCCAGACACTGAGATTACAGGTGCGCACCACCACTCCCAGACTGCACTGCTATCTCAACGCGCCCTGTGGGCAGGGCTGGCACAGCACGCGGGGAATCGAACCCGGCCGCTGCGCTATGCGTAAGCAGGTACTTTAGTTCGCTGAACTATCAGGCCAGCCCCCCAAAATGATTATTTTGACTCATGGTCACGGTTCTTGGTTGGCTGGCTCAAAGGCATAATGGTGGAGAAAAGCTGCTTCTGTCATGATAGCTGGGAAGAACAGGAGGTTGTTTTTGCAATGCCCCAGGAACCTGCCAAAACCCATCTCTGAGAACATAAGGTTTGGGAGACACTGTAGATATAAAATGTAACACTTTTCCCCCTGGATCCCAAAACACTCATGTGTATGTGTCCCTTTAGGTAAAATATATTTAGTCCATCTCTAAAAGTTGTCAAAGTCATAACCACTCCAATATTACTAAAAGGCTGAATCCAAAGTTCCTCTGAGACTTGAGGTAAGCTCTCGGTTGTGAGCCCTTGTGAAAGCAAAACAGAGGTTAAATACTTCCAGCACCCGATGGCGCAAGGTAAGCAATCACATTTCAAAAGAGAGAATTAAAGGGCTTGAAAGAAACAGGACCAAAGCAAGACAGAGATACAGAAGGGCAAACACTGAATTGTGCAACTCCATGTCTAGCACCTGGGCCAAATTGTGGTAGGATGCGTACCCCAAAGGGCCTTTTCTCCTCTCCCCATAGCATTGCCTGTTGCAGTCCTCATAGCCTCTCCTGACATGCCTCAGCTTCCTGCCTGTGGCATTTCTTAGTAGACTTTCCACATTCCTGGTTTCTCCAACTTTCTGGTGTTTTTACAGAACTTTCAGTTGCAGTCTTGTAGTGCATACCCTGCTCCTCTCAGGGACACAGTGCCTGACCTCCCAAGCCTCCTTCTGAAATCTGGGTAAAAGTCTACCTGACCCTATAACTCTTATATGCTGCATTCCTTTAAAGCTATCACTGCTTTGGATGATGTCTAGGCATGTCATCAGCTCAAGCAGTAGCCAGTCCCCTTTGGATCATAGACGCAGTGGTTTCTGGAACACTCAGCAATCTGAACTGAATCTTGGGGAACTAATTCTCTAGGTGTCTTTTCTTGATCATGGGGCTAGAGTGTATTTTTTTAAGTGAGATCTTTATAATTTTTGAGACTGTGGTGGATGAGGTCTTACAGATTTCCCTCCTTCCCTCCCTCCCTCCCTCCTTCCTTCCTTTCTTTTGTACAGGGTCTTACTAGGCAGCTCAGACTCATACTGATCCTCTTGCTTTCAGTCTCCCCGGTGCTGGGATTACAGGTGTGCACCACCACTCCCAGACTGCATCGCCAGCTCAGTGTACCCAGGGTGGGCCAGCGAGGCATGTCCTCATGCTTGCGTAAGCAGCTGCTTAGTCTTCCGAGAAATCTCACAGGCCCTTAGGCCTTGTAGATTTCTGAGATGCTCTCAAGGCATATTTCCTGTTGTCATGATACAGAGTACGTGTCTTTTTACTGAAATTTTTTTCATTAGCCTTTCTCTCCTATGGCACAACATTATAGGCACTCTGATGAAGTTACAAACTTTTCATTTGGTTATGCAGTTGGTTCCTGATTCTCACTGTAGATCTTGCTAAAAATCAAACAATATTTACACTACAGTCTGCCCACTGGGCTGCCTTGAAATTTCCTCAGCTAGATTAATCTGCTCTTAACCTCAGTCTCCCACAAATCTCCCAGGACGTGGGAAAATGTGGACAAATTTTCTACAAGAGAATAACAAACATGGTCTTCAGTCCAGCTGCCATTGGAGTCCTTCTTTTCTACTGAAGCTTGATTTTTATGGTCTGCTTTTCTATCAGCATTCTTTTTTTTTTCTGAGCCCTAACCCAGGAATCTTTGCTTACTCTGCTTAGAGATTCTGCTGCTTCTCTGCACATCACCTCAAGCCTTTCCAAACTCCTCCTGCAAGCCAGTTTCAAAGGCTTCTTAAAACACATGGTCAGGTATAGTCATGGCAATAGCCCCACTTCTGTACTAAAATCTGTCTTGGTCACTTTTCATATCCCTGGGACATAATTCTTGACACCAATAAAAGAAGAGAGTCTTATTGTGACTCATGGTTGCAGTCCCTGGGGTTCCAGATCCAAGGCAGAAATGGGATGGCAGAAGGCCCTGGGAGAAAAGCGCTATTTACACCAGGGCATCCAGGAAGCAAAGCCAGCAAGGAAGGGCCAGTGAAGGCGAGCTACACTTCCAGCTTGCTCCCTTAGTGCTTTAATCACTTTATAAAAGTCCTGCTTCTGCGTTCATAGGAGCTGTAGGAATTTTCTAGATATAAACCATAACAATATGGTATAAATTCTTTCTTGACACACATTGCTAAATTTATTTCCAGAGAGAATGAGTCAACTATGTTCCCAGCAGCAGTAACTAAAATTTGTTATCTCAAATTTTAGCAAGCAATGAGAGGTAACACTTAAAATATCTATTTGAGCCAGGGGCTGTAGTGCATGTCCATAATCCTGGCTACCTGAGAGATATGGCAGGAAGATAAGTTTGAGGCCAGCCCAGGCAACGAATGAAAAATCTGTATTTAAACAAAGCTGGGATATAGCTTGATGTGAGATTTAGGCTTTAATGCCTGTACTGAAAAAAAGATATTATTTTATTGAAAAATAAATTGTTCTAATTATTTTAATTAATTCTTTAATTTCTATCTCTTTATATGTCTATTTTCCAGGGCTGAGACCAAAAAAAAAATCAGATGAGGTTTAATTTGGTTCATGGTTTTAGTGGTTTCAGCCCATTTAGTCTGCTCCATGGCAGAGAAGCATGCTGAAATGGCATGGTGGAAGAAAGCTGGCATCAAGGAGAGAGGGAGAGAAAGAGAGGGAGGGAGGAAGGGAGAGAGAGAGCCAGGGACAAGAGACAAGAACGTATCTTTCCAGGTGACATCCTGGAAGATATAACTGACCCCCCCCCCCCGGGGGGTGGCTACGTCTCCTGAAAGCACACAGCCTACTAAACTCATCATTGGATGAACCTACTCATGAGCATACTACCCCGTGTTCCAGTCACCTTCCAAACAACGAGACTCTGGGGGCTATTTTATTTTATTTCATTTATTATTATCATCATTTTTAATGTATTTAGTATAGGGTCTACATGGTCTGTCTACACAGATTGGACTTGTAGTGATCCTTCCTGTTTTTCCGCCTCCCAAGTGATGGGATTACAGGTGCACGCCACCACACCCAGTCTCAATCTTCATCTCAGCGCACCCCGGGGGTGAGGCTGGCATAGCAGTCTGGGAATTGAACCTTAGCCCCTGCATCTGGGGGATATTTTAGATTTAAACCATGACATATGGCCAGGAACACCTTACTCAAGAGCCGATAAGCACATATCTGGCTTTATTTAAATATTCATAGTTGGTTTAGCTATTACTCTTTTTCTGCTTCTTTCGTCTATCACTGTCTTGTTTTTTAAATTAATTAATAAATTAAAAATAATAATAAATGGGAAAAAAAATAAAGACAATGAGATACTAAAAAAAAAAATAAAAAAAAATAAATTAATTAATTTGGTACAGGGTCTCACTACCTTGGACTCATAGTGATGCTGCGGTTTCAGCCTCCCCAGTGCTGGCACCACTACACCAAGACTCTGGCTGGCTCTGCCCTGGTGGCAGGGTTGACATGGCCTGTGATGCCAGGGAGCGAACTGTGGTCTCTGTGCTTACCTAAGCTTGCCTAGGCAGGTGTTTTGAGTCTGCTTAGTTATCTCACCAGCCCTGAAACTTTTTAAAAATATTACTGGTACTTTAAAAATGTTCCTCAATTTGAATTTGTCTGATGTTTTCTCACGTTTATTTTGAGGTCATGCATATTTCTGTGACTGTTAAAATAATTTATTTTCTTGATTTTCTTTCAGAAATACTGATGTTGAATATTGTAGAATCAGTGTATCCCTACTAATAACTTGTAATTGTATCCCCTTGCAGGAGGAAAATGGGCTGGGTTGGAAAGAAATCAAATGCCTTTTTTTTTTTTTTAATGTCTAGAAAACGCTTTTGAAAGAGAACCAATAATTACCTTTAGGCCAAAACATGACTTTGAGACTGTCTTGGTTATTTGCATTTGTGAGAATGTTGGTGTTGAAGCCCGGTTAGCTTGGGGAAACCAGGGTCTGCTGCTGCTGTGAGCAGATGTCCTTCAGGGTTAGGAGATTTCGAGTCTTCATGCTTTAGGCTTCTCAGAAAATGCAACTCAATATTAAGGAAAAGGCAGTGATGGCTCTTGTTATTTCTATTTAAGGCAACATGACATTTATTCAATAGACTGTTTTACATTTAACCTAAGCAGTATATTATACCTAGTTCATCTTAGCATTTAGTGTAGTGTTTGCAGAAACAGTGAATAAATGCTGTATGTGGTTGTTTCTCATTGTATCCATAATGTTGAATACTGAACTTAGCCCCTGTGGAAAATGTAAGATTAGGTTCTTTTTTTTTTTTCTGTATTTTAGGGAAGGTATGTACAGGGCTTATAGTGTCTCTCTAGGTAGATCGGACTCATAGTGATCCTGCTGTTTCTGGCCTCCCAAGAACTAGGATTAAGGTGCGCACCAGTCCAAGTCTCAGTTGCCCTCTCAGTGCACCCTGGGTGTGGAGCTGGCATGGCAGGCTAGGGGATTGAACCCCTGGCTTCTGTGCCTGCTTTCAAGTGCTTTAGTCTGCTGAGCTATTTGGTTGGCCCAAGATTAGGTTCTTATAAGTCTCTAGCACAACATTTTAACTAACTGGCATATAATCTTGTTTTATATGTTTCTGTTTAGGGACACATTATTATTATTATTATTAAAATTATTATTATTATTATTTGCAGAACTGGGGATTGAACTCAGGCCTTACTGAACAAGTATTCTTGATTTATTAACATATGAAATAAGATTAACTGGTACTGCACATAAGCCAAATGAAGATTATGGTGGCCAGCAGTGCTACCACTCAAGCCTAAATGAAGAGCAACTGACAGTGTATTCACTACAAGTCACTTGACCACCTTCTGCTCTTAGGAATCTGACCACTTCAGCAGTGTCCCAGGGGTCACTTTACATAGAAAAACACCAACAAAGGCTACAAAAATGTTAAAAGTGTGACCCTAAGTAGGCTGTGGAAAGCACACTTGCTTGCAGTTGGAGGCTGACAGGAGAGGGCAGGAGCTCACCTTGTTCAACCTCTGCTGGGAACACACAGGTGGGGCCTCAAAATGCTTCCCCCTCAGCGTATTTGTAGACGACCCTGACAGGGCAGGAAACATTGATTTGGAGTTACAGGGATATCTTGGTGTAAACAAATTAACACATATGGAGTCTGTGAAAAATAAAGATAAACCATAATCTTCATTTGGCTTGTGTGCAGGATGAGTTAATCTTATTTCACATATTAAAAAGGCTCAAGATTCTGGGATATGGAGCCACATGGCAAAGGCCAGCCAGAGAGTTAGTGGGGTGGATAAATATGAGGCATGGTACCCGAAGTCCACAGGCACCTTTGAACTGTGCTCTATGTCTCTTTGCATTTGACAATTGCTTGAAAATTCTGGAGCCATCTAGGTAGGCTTCTCTTACCTGTGTGGAGTTGTGGTGAGGGAGCCTTTGATATGTAGATATTCTCTCCTAGCTGGCCTTTAAACGGGATTTAAAGTCTGTTTAATTAAATCCCTTTCTGTCTGAAGCACGTCCTGTATGCCAGGTAATCCCAGGGCCTGGATCTTTCTTATGTTAGTGTCCTAGAGGACAGTCAGTGCGTATTTTTTATGTTTTAAATTTTTATTAGTACACAGCAGTTACATTCATCATGAGGAACTGCTACTTGTGCATATAACAGCTGGATCCCTTTTATTCCTTTTCCCTCCACCTCTGTTTGTGTATTGTATGTACAGGGAATTTAACTCAGGACCTTCAGCTTGCCAGACAATCATTGTACTACTGAGCTAAAACCTGGCTCTCACTTCCCTGTTGTAAAACCTTTTGTTTACTTGTAAATTCCTGTAAAGTTAATTATTTTACACAGAAATTAACAACCAGATTAACAGGCCCCAAACCATAAGAAACAAATACCCTAAATCAAAGTACACTTGCACCATCAAAATTATTATCATTTTTTGTTGTTGATAAAAAATTTTACTACAAAATACCTGATTGCCTTCTCCAGTGATATACTAAACTCTCCAAGTAATAAGTGTTTGAAATTAATATTTCTCTGCCTTCCTATCAGCAAGCAATATTGACTTTATTTTAGTTTTTTAGTCAGATCATTTATAAAGTGATATTACCATGTGTATTCTCCAGACATATTGATGAATTTGAGCATTTTGTATGAATGCTTGTCATTTGGCTTCATTTTTTTTTATTGAAGAACAAATAGCAATCAGGCAGTTTCAAATCAAATTAACAGGAAAGATTCAATAATTAATACATTGCAAATTGTTTTCGTAATGGTTTGTTATTGTAAAAGGTGCATGCATGATATTCTACTTACAGACACTATTGGAGCACATGTCTCTAATCAATGAATTAAGAGAATGTAGCTGTATACCTATTTAACTTATTTTTAAAAGCTGAATTGTAGCACAGTTTCAATAATTAATACTTTCTACCTTGTTAGTTTCCTAGTGGTTCTAGGAAGCTCACATAGTATCCTATTCAAACACTATTAGTGCAAATCTTCTTTCTCATAGAATTATGAGGAAGTACTGCATATTTATCCTAACCATACTGTTTATACAAATACATCATGGTTTTTCCTTTGTATCCCCCTTTTTTTGTCTAGATCTGTTAAAGATGGGTACCCTATTATCATTAAACCATTATAGCTGCTACTCAGTGACACAATCAGACAGTCCAGCAGTCCACAATAATAGTGAGTTATCTGAAGAAGTTGTTGACTATAGCCATTTATAGCTCAACTTACTATTATGACCCCACATTATATACCTCATTTTAATACTTTTCTGCTGGATGATTAAGACAGTGATAAAGCAAGAGCTATATAACAAAAAATGTAGCTTTTGTATCTGATGAGGTCAGTGAAGTCCCCTCAGGGTTTATCTTGTAATTTTGTACCTCACTCTATAGATCCTTTGTCTGTGTCAGCCATATGGATGAGTCACAGCCAATGCTCGACCAGTTTGTTCTCTGTGAGAGCCTGAGAGAAAGTTTTCTCTCCATGTGACTCTCCCCAGGCACACTATAGATCGTCGATGGACTTCCCCTGTGGCTCTATAATATCCTCGATCAGAAAATTTGGGGCACAATTGAGTTCCATGATGTTGCAGTACAGGTTCTCCTATGTCCTGAGTCTTCACTGACCTTGAAAGGCCAGGGTCAAAATGTTGGCTGGCCTTGTGGCTCTTCTATTTCTTCAATTTCGATCTGTGCACTTAGGTTGCTAACCATCCAGAAGGAAAGCTGATCAGCACCCTGCAGCATATGCAATTCAGTGTGACTCAATTATTTTTAGTTGTTGTTGTACATTTCTTTTTGTATTTCTTCTTTTCTCATCCTATATTAGGGACATTACGATATTTGCACACATGTGTCTGGATTATTTCACTTATGAGTATATGTGCAAGCGGCATCCACTTCAGTATAAATGCTTCAAATTTGTCATTATTTATAGCTGAGTAATACTCCATTATATAGAAATACCACATCTTTTTCAGCCATTCCTTATGTGAAGGATATCTTGATTGTTTCCAAGATTTTGCTATCACAAATTGTGCTGCTATAAACATAGGTACACATATATCACTATGATATGATGTTTTCAGTTCCTTTGGGAAAATTCCCAGTAGGGGGATAGTCGGCTTGAATGGGATTTCCAGTCCTACTCTTTTGAGGAGTCTCCACACTGATATCCACAATGGTTGTACCAGTCTGCATTCCCACGAGCAGGGGAGAAGTGTTCCCTTTTCCCCACAACCTCTCGAACATTGGTTGTTGGTTGATTTCTTTATGATAGCCATTCTTTCTGGAGTGAGATGGTATCTCACTGTCGTTTTAATTTGCATTTCATGGATGGCTAGTGAGGTGGAGCATTTTATCATATATTTATTCGCTTCTTTAATTTCATCCTCTGAGAAGTGTATATTCATCTCAGATGCCCATTTCTGGATTGGGTCTTTAAATTTGAGGGCCCTAATATATCTTAGTTCTTTATAAATTCTAGAGAGCAGACCTTTGTCAAGGTGCTTATTAGTTAGGATTTTTTCAAAATTATGAGTTGTCTTTTCAATTTGTTGACAATTTCTTTTGACGTGCAGAAACTCCTCAAGAAGAGTTGATCCCAGTTGTTGATTCATTCAAGTGTTTCCCATGCGAATACATGTTTGTTCATGAACTCTTTGCCTAACCCTATGTCTTCAAGAATTCCTCCTACTTTCTATTCCAGGAGATTGAGTATTTCTGTTTTAATGTTTAGATCTTTAATCCATTTTGACTTCAGCTTAGTGCCCGGTGATAGAGCTGGTTCAAGTTTTAGTTTTCGGCATGTAGAAAGCCAGGTTTTTGAGCACCATTTGTTAAACAGCCTATCTTTCTTCCAGTAAGTGTGTTTGGCCCCTTTGTGAAAGATCAGGTGGCTGAGTGTGTTTGCAGAGGCCTATGCATCTGCTAATCTATTCCATTGATCCTCAGGTCTATTTCGTTGCCAATACCGTGTTGATTTTTATCACAGTGGCTTTGTAGTATAATTTCAAGTCAGGAATTGTGATGCCTCCTGCCTTGTCTTTATTGGCAAGGATTGCCTTTGCTATTCTAGGTTTTTTGTGGTTCCAAATAAATTTTAGGATGAATTCTCTAGGTCTGGGAGGTATGTTGGTGGCAGTTTGATAGGGATTGCATTAAATCTGTATAACAGTTTTGGGAGTATGGCCATCTTTATGATGTTGGTTCTTCTTATCCAGGAGCAGGAAATATCTTTCCATTTTCTGAAATCCTCTATAATCTCTTTTCTTAGGGTGTTGTAATTTTCTGTGAAAAGATCTTTGACTTCCTTGGTTAAGTGAATTCCAAGGTATTTCATTTTCCGTGATGCTATTGTAAAAGGTATTGTTTCTATAGTTTCCCTTTATAGTGTGTTTGTTATCTGTGTAGAGGAATTCTATTGACTTTTGAGTATTGACTTTGCATCCTGCTATGGTAATGAATTTCGTTATCAATTCTGGTAGCTTCGTGGTGGAATTTTTGGGGTCTTCTAAGTAAAGCATTATGTCATCTGAAAATAGTGAAAATTTAACTTCTTCTTTACCTATTCTTATTGCTTTTATTTCTCCCTCTTTTCTAATGGCTATTGCAAAAGATTCCAAGACTATATTGAATAGGAGGTGTGATAGAGGACATCCTTGTCTTGTACCTGATCTAAGATAAAAGATTTCAGTTTTTCCCCATTCAGAATTATATTAGCTTTTGGATTGTCATAGATGGGTTTTATCAAGTTAATGCAGAGTCCATCTATTTCAATTTTCTGTAGGGTTTTGAATATCAATGAGTGTTGGACTTTGTCAAAAGCTTTTTCTGCATCAACTGTGATCATATGGTTTTTAGATTTCAGTCTATTAATATAGTGTATTACATTTATAGATTTTCAAATATTGAACTATCCTTGAATCCTTGGCATGAATCATACCTGGTCATGGTGTATGATCTTCTTAAAGATTTGCTGCATTCTGTTTGCTAGGATTTTATTGAGGATTTTTGCATCTATGATCATGAGGGAGATTGGTCTGTAGTTCTCCTTTTTAGTTGTGTCTTTCTCTGGTTTTGGAATCAGTATAATACTTGCCTCCAGAAATGATTTTGGGAGGACTGCTTTCTTTTCAATTTCATTGAAGAGTTTGAGGAGTATAGGGATTATATCTTCTATACATTTCTTATAGAATTCAGCTGTGAATCCATCAGGACCTGGAGTTTTCTTTGCTTTTAATTATGTTTCTTATTTCATTGGCTGTTACGGGTTACTGAGAGTTGTTATATCTGCTTAGTTCAGTTTTGGTAATTTGTACCTTTTGAGGAATTTGCCCGTTTCTTCTGTCTTATATTCTGCGATCATTAGGATTCTTGATGTAGCTGTTGATAATCTTCTGAATTTCCACTGGGTCTGTGGTGATTTCACCCTTTTCATTCCTTCTTGCTTGTCCTTGAATTTTCTCTTGCCTCTTTTTGATAAGGTTGGCTACAGGCTCATCAATTTTATTTAGTCTTTCAGACAATTAACTTTTTGATTTGTGGATTCTTTGAAATGTTTTCTTTCTCTCAATTTAATTAATTTCTGCTCTAATCTTTATGATTTCTTACCATATGTGGAGTCTGGGTTTCATTTCTCTTCTTTTTCTAGAAGTCAGAGGTGCAACATTAGAGTGTTTATTTGTTCCCCTTCAGTTTTCCTAATGTGTGAGTTCATAGCTATGATTTTTCCCTCTGAGAACTGCTTTCATCACATTCCCATAAATTTTGTTAAGTTGTGCTTTAATTATCATTGAATTGTAGATATTGTTGAATTTCTTCTGTGACCCATTAATTTCTGAGTAGGGTGTTGTTTAATTTCCATGAATTTAGGGGGGTTCTGGTTTCTTTTGTTATTTATTTCCAGTTTCATTGCACTGTGGTCAGATAATATGCATGGGATAATTTCTTTTTTTTTTGCATATACTTAAGCAGGACCTATGGACTAACATGTGATCTATTTTGCAAAATGACCCATGTGCAGCTGAAAAAATGTGTATTCAGCTGTGGTTGGGTGGAACACTCTGTATATGTCCTCCACCAGGTCCATTTGTTCCAAGCTCTGGTTCTTCTACTTCCTTGCTAATTTTTTGTCTGATTGATCTATCTTTTTGAGATAAGGGGGGTGTTAAGGCCTCCTCTTAAGATTGTGGTCTTGGATATTAGGGTTTTCATGTCCATATTGATTTTTCTTACATAGTTGGGTGTTACTGTGTTTGGTGCATATATATTTATGATTGGTACTTCTTCCTCTTGAATTTTTCCCCTCACCAATATATTACGGCCTTCTTTGTGTCGTTTGATCATTCTTTGTTTGAAGTTGAGACTGTCTGAGAACAGAATTGCTACCCCATTCTTTTTTTGAGGTGCTGGGGCATGTAGTATTGTTTTCTGCCCTTTGACTTTGAGCCTATGAGTATCTTTTTGAGTTAAGTGTGTTTCTTGTATACAGCATATTGTTGGGTTTTGTTTCCTAATCCACTGTGCCAGTCTATTTTTCTTAATTGGTGATCTGAGTCCATTTATATTGATGGCTTTAATTGAGTTGTTCACTTATGATTGTCATGATATTTTCGTGCTGTTGTTACTCCTTTTTATCTTGTGTTTAATTGTTTGCCCTGTTTACTGGGTTCCTTTTGTTCTAATTTGTGGAGTTCTGCTCATTGTGGTCCCTCACTAGAATGTTTTTCAGTAGTTTGTGTAGGAATGGCTTTGTCACCATGAAATTCTTTAGTTGGTCCTTGTTGTGGAAATATTTCACTTTTCCATCAAAGTTGAAAGAGAGTTTTGCAGGGTATAACAGTCTGGGCTGGAATTTGTTTTCATACAGGACTTGAAGAACTCTGCTCCATGCTCTCCTTGCCTTAATGGTTTGTATAGAGAAGTCGGCTGTAATTCTGATGGGTTTTCCTTTGAATGTGATCTGCTTCTTTTCTCTAGCAGCTTTCAGTATATTATTCTTGTGTTGGATTTCTTGGATGTTGACTATTATATGTTCAGTGTGTTTTCAGTTGGGTTGAAGTTATTTGGTGTTCTGTATGCTTCGGTTACCTGAATGCTTTATTGTTTCCTCATATTTAGGAAGTTTTCTGCTGTTACTTCTGCCCATATTATTTTTATATAATTTGTATTGATTTCTTGTTTCTCATTGATGCCAATTAATCTCACATTGTTCATCCCTGCATCATCTTGCAGGTGATGGATTATTTTTTCCTGCATCCTCATTGTTTTTAAGAGATCCTTTCTCACCTTTTCACTAGCTGCACCAGTGTCCTCAAGGTCTGAAACTGTTTCTTCGCTTTTCTTGTGATTGATTATTTTAGATCTTGTATATCTCTTTGACTCTGCTTCATGCATTCTATTTCTTTTCTGTATTCCTCATTCCAGAATCCATCATATTTTTGATCTCTTCTATTTTTTTGTCAATATCTTCTTTATAGGTAGCTATTAATTCTTTTTCTGCAGATTTTCTTCCAAATTTGGTTTCCTCTATATATTTCTAGAATTGATTCTCTACTTCAGATGCTATGATTTCAAAGAATTCTTTTCTTATTTCAGAAATTATTTTTACTTTGAGTTTCTCTTTACCTTTCGGTTGTTGTTTCTTTCATTCCAATGCTGTTAATTCATACGTTTCAGCTGGAATAGTGTTCTCTGCACTTGTTCTGGGTGGGCATTGGGTTTCCCTCATATGTTTCTGGATTTGATTTATTACTTCAGATGCTATGTATTCAAATATTTCTTTTTTATTTCAGGTGTTAATTCTGGTCTGAGTTCCTCTATATCTTTCTGCTGTTGTTCCTTTGCTTCCGTCTCTGTTAATTCATTCGTTTCAGTTGAACTAGTGTCCTCTGCACTTACTGGTGGACTTGGGGCCTGAGATTGAATTTTTCTCCTTTTCCTTGTCATTTTGTATAGCACTGCCCTCTGACTTCTGGTGTAGAGCTTTGATGCAGTTATAACCATGGTGTGTAATGAGATCTGGGTGCCAGTCTATCAAGTTTGAGGTTATCTAGATATGCCTGGCCTTGATCTAGCTGTTGTGTTCAGTTCTTTTTGATGCTTCTCTTCTGGTACAACTGTGAGTCTGTGGTCTGCCTCTGTTGGGTCCCTGGTCCAGGGAGCACAGGAGAGTGCAAAAGCTTTCCCTCACACTCACCAGCTGGACTGGGGTAGATTGAGTGCCAGGAGAGTCACACAAGTTCTTGTTCCCATGGTGCACTTTGGGGCATTGGCTCCGGGAGTTGCCAGGCAGGCCTCTCTGTGGTGTCTCAGGCAGGTCTGTGGCTAGGATGTCTTGTGGCCTGAGGCTCTGGATGGTGCAGAGCACGCAGGGAGAAGTCAAAGGCTCTCTCACACACTCACGAAACTGTACTCGCATGGATCAGGTTCCCAGAGATTTGGAAAAGTTCTCACTTGCTCAGCGGGCTTGGGGTGCAGGGGCTCTGGGGAGTTACCAGGCAGGTCTGCCCTGGGTATCTCAGGCCAGTCGCTTGCTTGGTGGGCTTGGGGGCAGGGGCTCCAGATAGCGCTGCGTGCGGGGAGAAGCCAAAGGCTCTCCCTCAGACTCACCACGCACTCACTGAACCGGGATGTCGAGGGAGTCGGGAAAATTCCCACTCACTCGGCGTGCTTAGGGGTGGGAGCTCCTGGGAGGTGCTGGCAAGTTGGCGCTTTGTGTGTCAGGCCCGTCTCTCGCTCGGCGGGCTTGGAGGCGGGCGCCCACCTACCTATATTATTAAGGTCTCTCTTTGCTCAGAGGCGTTTGCCTAGAGTTTATTTTTCCTCCTTTCAAAAGTAATCCATGCTATTTTAATAAAGTTTTAAAATGTAGGAAAGAACCCCAAAGAATGAATTCAACTGAACTTCACCTGTATTTCTTAACAAATAATCATTAACACCAAGTGTGACCTCTGCATTTTTTTAGATGCCATATGAATACACTATACTGAACCCTTTAGCTTACTGTCCATGTTTATCTATTTCAAATATATTTTTAATTGACTGATTTTGAGACACATATTATCATACATTATTTTTAGTTTAATTAATTATTTGGTATAGCTCATTATGCAGCTCAGACTAGTAGGAATCCTCCTGTCTGAGCCTTCTGAGTACTGGGGTTACAAGTATGTGACACCATGCCCAGTTTCCGTGGCTGGCACAGTATGTCTGGGATTCCAGGGCCGGCACAACATGTGGTATGAGGGATAGAACCTGACTCCTTATACTTGCCAGGCAGGTGCTTGGATCGCTGAGCTATGTCCTCAGGCCCTATATTCTTTTTTTTTTTTTTGAGGGGGCAGCTGGCTTTCTCTTTAGTCGTCACACTGTGAGGCTGTCAGAGAAGACACTTAAATGGGAAGGTCACCCAACTTAGGTCACCAACATCGTCCCTCCCCCACTGACTCCCTTGGCACTGGTTTGTGGGTCCCTAATCCAGACTTCCCTAGTGTGGGGTGGGGGTTCAGAAACATAAGTCAGAGTTGGAAGGCAAGAAATCCTGGGGGTAAGCCCCCAGCCATCAGGGGGTCAGAAGAGGCTGCAGGGGTGGGTTGGCACAGAGGAGGGGGACAGCTTGGCCAGGTTTCCTAGAGAACCTCCCAAGTCCAATAATGTCCCACCTCCCGCAGATACCTCTAAGACACCTGTGCAGTCTGAAGTGGGTGGGGAGAGGCACCAATTAGGGGTGGAGACCCCTACACACTTCGCTGGTGGACCTATATTCTTAATTACTGTTTGGCAATAGAATAAATCATGGCGTGAAATTGCGTGAACATTTTAGAGACTTTAACTTATCATTACTTTCAGGAAACTTAGCTCAGTTTACTTCCCCACTGATTTTGTTTACTATGCTTGTTTCACTGTCTTCTTTAGAACAAAGCATATCTTAGAGGTTTTACAATACATTGTTTTTACTTTAGGCATATAAATGCCTTTGAAACTATATATGGATATAAATATAATATATAGATATATAGATATAGATAGGTGTGGTGGTGCACTCCTGTAATCCTGTAGCAGGTGTTATGTGCCAGGTGGTAGTTGGTGCCCTGGAGCGAGGGAGAGCGGCATGAAGGTGAGCACCCACAGAGGAGGGCTGGCAAAGATGAACCCTGAAGAAGACAGAAGAAGAGAGGGCAGAGAGATGTTTAAGCCATCTGGGGAGCAGGTGTAATGAGGACGGAGGAAGACAGTTTCTATCAGGCGATTACAATGACCAAGTAGATATTTCACAATGTATTCAGAAGGTCAAATTGACAAGAACCAAACGTTGTTCATTTACTTGAGTTACAAAACAGGAGGAAAATGTCTAGAGCACCGTGGGCTGAGCTGCATGTATCATAGCCTTCTTGCTTTTTCATGTGCTTGGTTCTGTTTAGTTCCTGTTGAATTTTTTTGGAATGTGTGTAGGGAGTAAATGTACAAACACAGATTATTCTGAAAACAGCTGGCACAGCTTGCTTCAGGCCACCTGCTTCGGGGGAGTAGCAATTCCATAAATGCAGAGAAGCAAATAATTGCAGATACTATCTGTCTGCTTTTGACTGGCCATAAAAGGCCAATTCCAATTTTATTCTTAAAATAGGCAGAAGTTTTCAAATGACCCATCATGCATCAGACACACTGAAGATATATTTCAACCACTTCATGGCAGTGTAACAGGAATACCACTGCTATTCCAGTAATGAATTGATGGCGTTTCATTTTTATACCACAGTTCTCCTGTGGTATAAAAATGATACCAACTGGAATGGCACTTTCTGTTTTAGGTGGCCTCCATTTGCCATTAGGGTTGAATTCTGCTTTTGCTTACCTAGTGAGAAAAACTACAGGGACTTTCAGTTTGATAACTGGAGCATAGAGCTAAGGCTAAGCCCATGTATTTAATCCCGGCATCAACTCTAGAGTCAGGGAGACTTGCAGAAGAATGAAATAACTGACACCCGGAAATGTCTTTGGAGACTAACCTGGGAAGAACTGACTTAACTGTGAAAGGTTTTGAAATGTCCATTCTATTCTGGGATTTTGGAGCTAATGGGATAATAATGACAGCTGTGCTGCTGTAGGCTGCGAGAAAAGCACAGGACAAGCGTCACTGAATGCAGTCTTCACCCCAAGGGTTATGAGCTATAAACCATTATGTTTTGTAAGGAGCAAAGCAAGATACACTGAAGCTAAGAAACTTGCTTAAAGTCAGCTGGTAAGAGGAGAAGCTGAAAGTCAAGTCCAGGTCTGTCTCCCTCAGGGACTTCCTCTTATCTACTGCTATTGCTTAGGCCTGAAAAGTGTAAGACACGTAGTCACTTTTCTGGACAGTTGCTGGCCTGAATGGCTGGCCCGATGTCCTTTGCTGAACAGGGTGGCCACACACCAGGAGCACAGCTCAAACACCGGTTAGTCTGGACTGGAATAATACGCATGAGCAGGACAAAAGCGGCAAGGCTCTCTCCCTCTGAGGATTCTAGTACCTTATATAACCTTCTGAGTCATTTTCTGCTTACTTTGTGGTATTTCTTGCTCACATCCTTAGCAGTGTTTCATGATTTTGTTTTTAACTAATTTTCTTTTTCTTTGCTAACTGTAAAAATCCCAAATGGTCTTTCTTCACCATTGGAAGGCTGATTTCTGTGGTTTGGGAGGGTAGAAGGTCTGTCAAGGAATGTCCTCTTAATCTGAAACTCCAAAGCTGCTTGAGCTTAATGAAGAGGCTGGACTTGGAAGAAATGGCTGAAAAGAAAAGAGACATTGTGATGGGGAAAGGGGAGAAGAAGAAAGGGGACAGCGTATGTGTACACGGGATAGTTACGATAGTTATGCTGCTAGTTTCTCTTAGTTTACTGAAAAGAAAGGTAAAATATCATGCCTGGAGCTTGTATTCTGGACAGCTACTAGGAAGACAACAAAGCACAGTGTGTCATTGTAACTGTCCTACTAATCTGTTTTGAAGCTCTTTCACTGTTATATTTTAATATTTTTCTCTTTAACATAAAAGAATTCCTTCTAGGGGATTTTATAGTTTGGCCTGTGGAGTGGGTACATAAATGTCTGTTTTCTGATGGTCTGTTGAGCTTCAGAATTTTGTCTTGTGGATTTTTCATGTGTGTTCCATTTAATAATATTTAAATTAAAATACACAAAACATATTTGAGCAGAGTTTTCTTTAAACCATGACAGTGAATCCCCTTCCCATCTGTTAAGAAGATCCTTTTATAAGCTCATTAGTCAGCTAACATAAATTTTCCCCAGAGATGAATTTTGAAATCCAGGAAATGGGTCTTTCCACAGATATTATACTCATTTGAAGAATTCTTGTGGTTTAGTCAGTGCTAAAAATTTTGTTTTCTGAATAAATGAATTAATGAGTGGAAAATTGACCAGTGTAAGAATATGAAAAAGAGAAGAAAAAGAGCAGAAATGTGATGAGTTGTTAATATTTTGTTTCTTCCAATTGGAATAATTGGAATTCCATGCTGTCTACTTCAATTTTGCCTACTCTGTGTTTAGAAAAATAGCTAGAAAATTTCATAAAGAGTCAAATGGGATCTTAAAAGTCATTCAATTCAACTTATTCCTGATAGACGATTCTGACAGCAGACTTCCTCAGAAGTTTGCTTCTGACAGACACATCCCTTTTTTGGATAGTTTCAGCCATTTCCACCTCCTCTGGCAGCTGCATTCTGACCCTGAGCAGCTACATTCTGCCCCAAAGCAGTTTTAAAGATAGGAAACACCCTTAGCTGGAAACATGTTTGGGTAAATATATAATGCTTTTTCCTTAATAGATTTTGAAAGCCCTGTAAGCATGGATCTTGAACAGCTTGCTCATTATTGTTTGTGTGATTCAAAATAGCAGATGCTCAGTTGAGTTGGATGGCTGAGTTTTTAACTTCAGTGAAAGTACCACAGGTACCCTCCTAGCCTAGTAATCCTAATAGCTTAGTGTCTTGGTTACTTTTTACTCGTTGCTGGGAATACCTGACACTCAAAATGAAGGAAGGAAAGGTATATTTAGCTCAGTTACTGGAGGATTCAGTCCATATTCTGCTGGCTCCAAGGTAAATAGCCACGGAGCTATTTCACAGAGATCGGAGCTCCTCCAAAGTGGTGCAACTGTGAAGGTGAAGCTCCTCTGAAGACAGGGACTTCTCCACGGAAGTGGGCAGAGCATCAGGAAACCCGGCAGGGTCGACGCAGGAAGCCTTTCTCAATTCCTGGGCCCTGCCCACCTCCTGGGCTGGGCCCCCACACTGAGAACTGCGAGTGCTGATTCAGCCAAGTTGAGGCAATGTATCAACTAACACAATTAAATCCTAAAGAGTTACCCAAAAGGCAATGTAGATTTTGTATTTGGATGCAGACACCTATGCTGGTAAAGAGGTTATGAGTAGTCAAATATACTCTGTCTACAGAAGTTCCCCCACAAGAGATGCTGGCAAAGCTAAAGGGACACCCGTCCTACTGCTCAATTGGCCTAAACATGAGACAACATGAAAGAGAGTTATAGTGACCTCCTAGCTCACACGTGCATGCAAACACACTTACATCTACTCCTCCAAATATAGTGTACTGTCTCAAAGGGTCACGCAGTGAGCCAGGCTCGAACTTGGCATATGTCTCTGTGCTGTCTGCTCAGTAAAGCGTATAGGAGCTGCCAGTCACTCTTCTTTGAACACTATACTAAGGGACTTGATTAAATTCTCAAGAGCAAACTTTCATGAAGCAGTGAAGAGTTTGCGTATCAACCCTATATTCTACGCTCATTCTAATTTGTACTTCAAAGTCTCTAATTTGTACTTTCAAAGTATGCAAAGGCGCATACATGTATATACATAATTTAAACCCCTTACATTCAAACATTTATTTACTGCATAGTAATTCTGCAGTTCTTTTCCCTAAATGCTATTGATTTCCTCAGCAATATAAATCCTGACAGTATTAAAGAGAAAGTTTCACTAGCAAAACTCAATCACTTAAAACATGTTCTGTTAGTTTGTTTCTGTTAATGTGATAGCCAGAAATTTTTAGATTATTGTAAACTGTAGTAAAATTCAAATTACTTTTTAAAATTGAAGTCATGATTAAACATAGATTAATTCTAGTATCTGAGAAATATTTTGTGTTCACCTATGAATCAATAATATGAATTGTTGTTTTAAAAATCTCCTGAGTTCATTTCATGACCTTATTTATAAGTAGAATCTAAAGGAGGCAAACCGATAGAAATGGGGAGTAGAGTTGTGGTTCTTGGGGTAGGTGTGAGGAGGCAGATAGGGAA
Organism: Ctenomys sociabilis; assembly: GCA_004027165.1. Lineage (NCBI taxonomy): Eukaryota > Metazoa > Chordata > Mammalia > Rodentia > Ctenomyidae > Ctenomys > Ctenomys sociabilis. The sequence continues at coordinate 32,375 of PVKA01010631.1, forward strand.
AAATGCTTGTTTCCCAAAGAATGAGTTTCAGTGTTCTGCTGCACTTCATGGGGAATGCTGCTAGCAATAATATATTTTATATTTTAAAAATTACCAGATGAAAAGATTTAAAAATTCACACCTCACAAAGTAAACAAGCTAGGTGATGGATATGTTTGTTAGCTTGATTTCATCTTTCTACAGTGCATATATATATCAAAACATCAGAGTGCATTCCATAGATAAATATATGATTAATGTAACTATGAACAATTAAAATAAGAAAATTACAGTTACTATTTTGAG
>PVKA01010631.1:32759-63853 GCA_004027165.1 Ctenomys sociabilis
TGAGCCCATAATATTAAGCTGAGCTGTAAATGGATATGGTCGACAATTTCTTTGAATAACTCCCTATGGTTGCAGAATGCTGGACTGTGTTGGATTGTGGTGTTGAGTTCAAGCACCTAAGGTAGTTGAATGTCAATGGAGTGCCCACTTTTGACAGGTGTAGACAAAGGAAGGGTTGTAGAAAGAAAAAATCAGGATGCGTGTGTATAGACAGTACAGTTGGGGTAGATAACGCTGTGCTTCTACATAATTCTATGATAGGCAAGATCTGCACTAATGGTGGTTGGACAGGATATTATGTCGGCTTTTAGTGCTATGGTCATCCACTAGGTAAATAATTATTGAATTTTTGATATAATTCAGCTATAAAAAAACCTGTAAATATAATATGTATGCACCTTGTACAATACCAAAACGTTATGAAAACAGTTTGCAATGTATTAATTCATCGACTCTGTATGGTTGTGGTGTTTTGAAACTGTCTGATTGACATTTGTATTTTAATAAAATAAAAATAAATGGAAAAAAAAAAGAAAACCTTGAAGACTGATGGGAATGCTCTGTGCCCCGAATGGCCTCCTCGTAGGATGCGCCTCACCAGCACAGCACTCTGAGGACCACGCTTACAGCACAGGGTGCTTTGGGGGCCTTTATATAGACCAGAGTGTGGCTTAAGTAACAGAAAAGACATGATTGTTAGGGATAAAACAGCATTGGTGCACTTAGGCCTACATGGCAGAACTCTCATTACTGCCAGAATAGGTCCCATTGTTAGGTTATTATGACAATAAGTGACCCAGTGACCCAGTATTTTTTTTTTTTAACCAGGGACTGAACTCAGGCCCTTGCATTTGTCAGAAAAACACTTATTCTACCGATCTCCCCAGCCCTGACCAATTTGGCTCCGATCTCCAAATGTTTGTGTACAGGTTTTACCTTGGAAGGAAAACTTTGAAGGCTGTAGCAAGATGGAAGGTCATAATATCATCTGTTTTTGCAGTGTCATTTTTAATGAAACAGCCCCGTAACCCCATCCATGTGCATTTTAGGATTGCTAGAGAGGGTTAGGTGCCATGCTTTGGCTTTTGTTTGCCAAAGATTAAGGTTATTGGAAAATCAGTTACCATATTTACCTGACCATTAGTTTTCAGGTAGATGGGGCTCTTATTGGTGCACGTGGATATGAGGCATATTGAAGCTGAAGAAATTCATTCTGTAGAGGGAATGTGCTGGATAATAAAAAAGTTTGCTTTCTTGAAAAGTAATACAGTTTTTAAAATCTGAATGCCTTTTTCCATGAGATAATTTGCCAAATTTACCTAAGTGTCATGACAATTAAATACATGAAATCATTTCTCTTTCATTTACTTTAGTACTACTACATTTTAGAGTCTTGCTAAGTTGTCAGGACTGACCTCAAAACTGTGATCCTTTAGCCTCAGCCTCCAGCATAGCTAGATTATAGGAATATCTATATGATTATTTATGCTTGGTTCTGTTATGATTTTAAAATGTTGATCATTAAATTCTGAATTATAAAGATAAATTTTAAGTTTTAGATGATTATTTTATGTATCTGAACAGGCATCCTGAACAAGTAGTAAGTGTATTTTTCTCTTCATAAACTAGTAAATCATGTTATGTACCTGAATATAGCAACTTGAGTGACACTGATTTTCAACAAAATGGTAACCACATTCAGTAAGATGACATCTATTTTAGATTATTGAATTTCTCTACATAGTATGAAATAAAGTAGGAAAATTTTTGCTTCCATAAATAAATTAAGTAAAATATAATTCTACGAATGGCTCTTTTAGGTAAAAAGGACATCTTTTGAGTTCAATTCATGTATATTATTTCATTTGTTCACATCCTCTGTCATTCTGATCATGGAAAGGACTCAGGATCTGCCTACATTGTAACCCAGGGCTTCTATTTTTTCCCCTTAACTTCAGGTGTAGCGTGTGTGTGTGTGTGTGTGTGTGTGTGTGTATGTGTGTGTGCATGTGTGTGCATGCATGAGAGAGAAAGAGAGAGAGAGAGTGAGAGAGGAGAGAATGTAAATGGAGAACTTATAGAAATTAAACAAAACTATTTACAATCATACAACGTGAGCTGTATGCATTTAAATTTTATACCTGGTGAACTACATAGCTTTTGAAATATAATATATTGAAAAAACAACCAAGAATTGCTAACTTGTGGAGAAATTAATTATGAAGGAAGGAAGTATGTAGCATGTACTAGTTATTATGGATTTCTATTTGTTGATGTTTTATTCAGGAATATTATCTTTTGGTGCAATACAAATTATTCTCCCACCCTTTCACTGGGTGGAGATTGGTTAAACATAAGAATAAACATGGAAGATAGAACCTCATTTCTGAGATTATTCACCTATACTAAGACTGGCTGTGTTTGATCTCAATGGCTTTGCCCAAACTTTCATTCACTTATCATTCCTTGGATTCATGCAAATACGTTTTGAGTGTCTACTTTAGGCAAACATTTGGGGCTTTGGAGATGTGATGGCAAACAAGGTCGGTAAGGTCTTTTCTCTCGGGCTGCTTATATCAACTGGAATAGACAGACAACCAGCCAAAAAAATGAACAAGGTATTTTCAGAGAGTGAATGAAACAAATGCTATGAAGAAAATAAAGCTGCACTGTGTGAGGAGCTGAGTAGTAGTAGAGAGAGAGATGCTTAGGCGAGGGTCTGGGAAAGGATCTCTGAGGAGTGAAACGCACACTGAGAGCGAAGAGTTTCAAACCAAGCATCTATTGAGGTAGAGAATAGCCCAGATGGATGCAGCTGCAAAGTTTAACAGCCCCATGGCGACTTGTTTGAAGAGCAGAAAGAAAGTTGGGGTGGTTACAGAAGTGATTATATAAACAAATCTTAGGCAATGATGTTGAGAAGAAAGTGTGGCTAGAACACCAAGGGGCTTAGAGAGTAAGATTTATTTTATTTAGGATACTGACCATTTTGTGTTTGTCAAAATAATACAATATGCATGTTTCAATTGGTGTTTTTCTATTCACTTGAAATCCGTTTAGTTTTCTTTCATTGCTTTGGGTGGGCAACACCTGGCCATAAGAGAAAGTGAAGAATTGAAGGACTCGAGAAAACTTATTGCCACGAGGAAATGATAAAGCTACTTTGGGTGCACCCTTTGATAAACTGTACATGAGCCAAATGTAGCATAAGGCTCAAAAGAATGTTGGGCAATCTGTAACTTCATTGTGTGTGATTCATATTCTTGTGATAGAGTTGCCATTAAACCTTTGAGGCTAGTGAAACATGGCGAGCAGCCCAAATCGTTCCAGTATGGGCATGCCTGAAGGGAGCAAGTTCTTCCTAAGAGAAGGTTGGTGGAGCCGAGGCCGGTCTCCTATGAACCCTGTTATCAGATAATACCATAAGTCTAGGGTGGATCGAGGCACAAGAAAATGACCTCATTTTCATGTAGAATCTTTTTGACCCCCAAGCTTAAAGAGTAACTTGTAACAGGGATGTGAAGCTTCCTCATTTTCTTGCAAGCAGCATACAACTTGTTGACCATTCATGAAGAACATAGGGATTCTCTGGGGTTTTGTAAAAGGGTGTATTTCATATTTGAAATGATGAAACATGGTCTTTTTCTAATACACCTTGCCTTCTTCCATTTAATTCTTCACTCCCATCATCAGGAAATATTTGCTTAAGGGACAGTGGTTTACCCAAAGCAACTTTGCTTCATTTTGTCTGAATTTTAAGTTACAAGGACTTGATGTACTTTCTCAGTTTTAGCACAAAGTGCAAAAATTAAGAAAAAATAAAATTACTTCCTTTTCCAACATTACTTCTCTTGTGAAGGATAGCTTGGTAAAGTATTGTATTCATGACTGCATAAACTATGGACCAGCACAGCACACTACAGCATGGATGTGCTCTAATGAGAGGTTTTGTCTGATTCTATGTAGGAAAGTGGAATGGAATGGCGGTCAGTGCAAGTGCACTGCTCTGGGACCTCAGACAGGTTGCTCACACTCACTGAGGAGCCTCTGTGTTGACACTGGTGAATTGGTGGGAGTTTTCCTGGCAGATGTGCACATAGCCTTTTGCTATTGTGCTCCTCTAGAGGAACACACACAGATAGACAGAGAGCCAGACAGACAGAGAGACAGACAGACACACATAGCTTTATTGTGGAAACTGATATGTGATTACAGAAACCAAGAAGCCTACGAAGTGCTGTATGCAAGCAGGGGAATCCAGAGATCCAGTGATACACTTTGGTCCAAATCCAGTGGCCTGAGCCCCAGTGGAGCTGATGATGCAACTCCCAGCTCTGTCCAGAGGCTTCTGAACTCAAGCAGTTGGAACTTGTTCAAAAGCCCGAGAACCAGTCGTTCCAGGTCCAAAGTCAGGAGCAGGCAGATGCCCCAGTCAAGAAGGGAGAGAACAACATGTCATTATCTACCTTTTTATTCTATCTGGTCCCCTAAAACATTTAAGGATGTTTGCTCCCCTTGGTGTGGCTTGTTCTTTCCTCAGCCTGATGCAAGCACTAGTCTCTTCTAGAAACCATGTTGAAAAGAACAGCTGTTTCTATTACTCCATTTAAATTTAACTTAATTAATGGACAATGTAATTAAAGTCTTGAATTTTTCAGTAAGGTGAGATAACTTTCCTTCTCTGATCTGTTATCCCAAGATAACATCTCTTGAATTCCATCTCTATTAAAAAATATTTGACTCCTTACATGGTATGTTAGCCATATGTCACTTCTCACTTAGAGTGGGCTTTGTTGTCTAGTACAGACCACACAAGATATTTCTTAATCGGCATGCATTTTTGCTACTTCCAGTTTCTATGTAAAGGTAAATATAATAATAAGTTACATATTATTTTCAAAAGAGCAACATAAGTCATCAAAGAAATCCTTTCTGTAAGTTAAAAGTGATGAGGAAGGACCTAGATACAGTCTTTTGGACCACGTGTTAATCTTGTTCTCATGTGTGAAGATTCTCCTTCCTTCATTTCAAAAGGTATCAGCTGCTCTGTATGTTAAGGTGATCAAATGAGCAACTAGCTAGGACGGTGGGCTTAGGAAAAATGAATTAGAGTAAGAGGAATTATACAACTTGGTAAGTTATACAGATAATATTGTGTCTCATGTGGTCTTCAGTACGCGTGGGAATGCTGGTGGTGGTGTGTAGTGAGCACAGAGTTTGCACTTCATAAAGGAGAATGACTTACACCTATAATTGCTTTATAAGATGTGAGGGCCTCATCTAGTGTTTACAAGGATAGCAACAGACTCACACTTAAGGGTTACAGGGAAGAATCGTGTCCCTGCGAACAGCACCACAGTGCTTGCTGTTTCGTGAGCTCCAAATCCTGGCATTTTTAATATTTCACATTTTTCATAACTGAGTAATCATAGTCTTGTCATTCCTCTCTACCATCACCACTCTTCTAGTGCAGAGTTTCTGTTCTTTTTGTCTCATACTATTCCAGTAACATCTGCATGTTGCAGCCCTGTGATCTGCACAAAAGGAAATATGAGTGTTATTCAGCTGCCCAACACCACAACTGAAAACTTCATGGTTGAGTCCCTTTGCAGCTGGGATAAAGTAAGAGGCTCCTTCAGATGAGTGACACTGCCAGGGACCGCGCACCCTTACATTTTCCTGTGTTTCTTTTCATTTCTTTCAGTTTTAACAGGGCTTTTTTTCTTATCCAGCTCAGACTGCTATAACACATTTCCTCAGACTGGGTGATTTAAACGGTGTCTACTTCTCATAACTTTGGGTGTCAGAAATCAAAAACCAAGGTGCCAGCCTGGTTGAGTTCTTGCGAGCGACCTCTTCCTGTTTTCCTCAGACAGGAAAAAAGTGAGGGTGTAAGAATGATTTGAGGTTTTAAATTAAATTGAGTTGAAGGCAGCAAATTCTATGTTTTATCTTTTTCTTTTAAAAAATGTATTTGTATGGGGTCTCCCTATGCAGCTTGGACTCATAGTGATCCTCCAGTTTTCAGCCTCCCCAGTGCTGGGAGTACAGGCTTGCGCCACCACACCCAGACTCATGCCTGGTTCAGCCTGTGGAGCCAGGGATCAAACCTGGGTCCGTGCACTTGCCGAAGCAGACACTTAGTCCAGTGAGCTGTCTCACTGGCCCTGTTTCGTCATTTAATGGTGTCCTCACAGTACCTTGGGATACTAAGCCAGAAGAACCCAGTTTGAATCCAGTGTGGGCAACTTAACAACTTAGTGAGATCCTATAAAAATAAAAGAGCCGGGCGTGGTGGCGCAGGCCTGTAATCCCAGCACTCGGGAGGCTGAGGCAGCAGGATTGTTGTGAGTTTGAGACCAGCCTGAGCTACAAAGTGAGCTTAAAGCCAGCCTGAACTGCATAGTGAGACCCTGTCTCAAAAAGACAAAAAAAAAATAAAATAAAATAAAAAAATAAAATAAAATAAAATAAAAGAGGGGTTGTTGTTTAATTCAAAGGCCTTGGATTCAGTCTCCACTACTGAAAAAAAGACAGTGAAAACAAACAAAAATGTGGGAAGGTAAGAATGGGAAAGAGAAAGAAAAGGTAAGCTCAGGTAAGAAACCAGGCATCACCCAGTCAAAAAAGTGTGTGTTGACCTTCTAGCCCCATGATGGGCAGTGAAGAGACAAAATGTCTCCACATTTCCCTTTATAAATAGCTGCTGTACACATTATTCGGGTTGCGTATTGAATAACTTGGCCTTAGTAATTGGATTTTCATTCCAATATTGGTATCCTGGAACTGGAAGACATTATGGTAAGTGAAATAAACCAGATATAGAAAAACAAATTCTGCATACTTTACTTTATACGTAGAGGCTTGAAGAGTTGATTTCATAGAAGAGAGAGTACAGCAGTGGTCAGTAGAGACTGCAGTATGAGGGACAAGGGTAGGAAACGGGGAGGCTGGAGGCAGCAAAATATAATTAGACGGAAGAGAGAGGTCCTAGTGCCACTCAGAACACTAGGGTGACTGACATTCACGAAATTTATTGCAATAAATTTATTGTGGTAAACTAGAAAAGAGGAGTTCAGAGTCCCCAACATGAAGAAATGGCCACTGTTTCAGGAGTTGGGTAAGCTAATTACTTCATGTGATCACTGTGCGTTGTACACATGTATAGTATTCGCATTCTGTAATTGGTAAGTAGGCAAAATTAGTAGTGTCAGTTAAGAATTTTTAAATGAGAAGTACTTTACAATATTAAAATTTTATTCCTTGGAAAAGAAAGACTCAGATTCTAACATTGTTCTGTACATGGATATAAATTACAAATTGGTCAAAAATGAAAAAATAAAAGGTCTCACAGGGAAAACAAACAAATACAGGCATCCTCATTACATTTAAACTCTAAAAATTATTTAATCCTAGTCATTGATCTCAAAAAGGGACATGACATTTGTTATGAAGATTCTGGCCTATGACAGTGAGAAGTTTCTCTCTCCTACTCAGCAGAGTGTAACGGACCCCAATGCATCAGTTTAGTATCTCACAACGACAGAACACAAATATATCATTCTGCTTTACTTTACAGAAGAGGAAAGAGTTTAACAACAACAGGAATAAAAACTTATCATAGTAACCTGGGGCTCTGAATATGGAGCTTCAAATTTACATTGGCAGATTTCTTTGTTTACAAAAAATGCCTCATTGGCTTTAGTGCATCAGTGCAGCTGGCTGCTCCATGCCACATCTGGTATCGTCGCTGTTTGTTTCTTGCAATAAAATTCCACTAGTACATCACTAATTAATGTGGAAGCTATGGATTGAATTGCTGTGCAGTAGCTTAATTTCTATTAATAATTGAAAGGCATAGTTTTATAGGTATAAGTTAGTGACTAACGTGGAAGAGTTATTCAATTCTTTATAGCATTAGTTTTTGTTGCATCACTATGGGAATGGTACAAAATTTAACTACTTGGACTTGGAGACCTATGATATCATTTTGACCTGTCAAACATTTTGGAAAATATGACCTCTCAGTGTTTGAAGATGAACTTTAGATACGCTATCAATATCAGGTGAGAGAATATTGTTAGAAAAGAAAAAAAAATATATATATTTATTTATCTATGTTTTGGTATAACTGGGGATTGAACGCAGGTCCTTACACTTGCCAGGGAGGCGTTTATTCCACTGAGCCATCTCCCCAACCCCAAGAAAAATTTTAGCTAAATACATGTCTTGGTGAAGTAGGTGGTATGACTGAACAAAAGATGAAAGAATTTTGGAGCTGAAAGGATTTTGGAGCTACAGGTTTTTAGTAGGAAGTAATACCAAAATGCCATTAATGGAGCAGGATACAAATTTACTGGAACCTTCCAACTTCAAGTCTATCTTCACGAAGAATTTCAAAAACAACAGAAGGAGGAAATCCCCAGCCTCCCAATAATTTGTTACAGTAGTCACACCTTTTATTGCCTCAAGGTTTTTTTTTACTTTTCCTACAAATGGTTCAAGTTTATCTTTGTGGCAAAGTGGTACTCTGGGTGCGTAGGTGCCACTTTGTCTTTATCCTTTCACCTATGGATGGGCATATAGACTATACTCAAGACTTACCTGTTACAAACCGTGCTTCTATAAACTTGGGTGTTCCTGGCTCACTGTAATACGGTGCCTTTAATTCTTTCCAGAAGATACCTAGAAGGGGAATAAGTAAGTCAAATGGAATTCCTCAGTTTAGTTTTTGAGGCATTTTCATACTGCTTTCCAAGGGCCGGTGAGATAGCTCAGTGGTCTAAAGCACCTACTTAACAAGCTTAGGCAGGTGCAAGGACCATGGTTCAATCCCCTGGAACCACATGCTGCCCAGCCCTGCTGTCCTCAGGATGGGCTGGGCTGGCCCTCCCCCCAAAATGGGGGACCTTTCCGTGCTGCTTTCCATACTGCTTGTACTAGCTTACATTCTCACCAACAATGTAGACTGGCTCCTTTTTGTCTGCAACCTCACCAGCATTTGTTAATACACTATGTGATTTCTTGATGATAGCCATTCTTTCTGAGGAAATAGGGATTTTCAGTTTTGTTTTACTTTGCATTCCTCTAATGGCCAGAGATGTTGAGCATTTCTACATGTAATTCTTAGTCATGTGTACTTCTGTGAGGTGTCTAGTCATTTAAATATTTTTGATTGGGTCTATTATTTGGGAAGGTCTGAATTTTTGAGTTCTATTTATTAGTCCACTCTATTTTATTACAAGAATCAGATGATTTTCAACGTAACTGTCAGGACCCCTTGTTTAATATTCAAATGAAATGGCCATGAACCTGGACCAAAAAAAAGTGTGTTCAATTTAATGAATTATTGGGAGGCTGGGGATTTCTCCCCTCAAGTTGTTTTTGAAATTCTTCATGAAAATAGACTTGAAGTTGGAAGGTTCTGGTAAATTTGTATCCTGCTCTATTAATGCCATATCAGTGTTACTTTCTATTAAAACCTATAGCTCCAAAATCCTTTCATCTTTTGTTTTTTTTAATTCCACCTACTTCATCAAAAAATGTGTTTGATCAAAATTTTTCTTTACTCCTTTTATGAATTTCTATTGCTTTATTGAAAGGAGCAATTAATGCTTAATAGTTATTGACCAATTTTGCATGCTTATATCTGGTAATCTGGACTACTGTGAGGACAACAATATGCAATAGAACAACCATTGTTGAATTCATCTTAAATTGCATTTTGAAATTCTGTATCATTTCTTATATTTTTAAATTATTTTTTACTCTCTTTACAATAATGTATTTGCCAAGAAAGCATATTTTATTAAGATTATTTTATTATTTACTTTATAACAAATTAAATGATATCCTGAATTATTATGACCATAATTTTGAATTGTTTTATGTTGGTTTGATTTGCGAGTTTTATAAAGAATTCTTTATATTTATTGGACTCCTTATAATCAAGAAACAAGCACTACACTATCTTAAAAAGGTCCACATGAGGAAGAGATGCCCTTGCTAATTTGTGTGGAGACCCTGTATGGCCTAGCAGAAGATAGCTATGGTTGACACTTGGCAGGACCCCTTACTGTGACTGCCCTAATGAGCAAGATTTGGCTCTTGCCTTTCAGGAGCATCTGGCCCAGTCTAGAGCTGGCTGCTTTGCAGTCTTATGTTTATTGTAAAACAACATTTCCTGTTATTGCTTTTTCCAAGTTACATACCAGTGGCTTAATGCCCAGAGCTTTATTTTAAAACAAAAACACCAATATAAAAGCTACCTTACCTTGTGGTGATGAAACAAAAGAAGATGAAAACTGGAAATCTGTCAACATGTTGTTAGATAGAGTACTGCATTATGTGACAGTTTGATTGTCTACTCCACCATATCTTTAGTACACATCCTAGCTTCATACACCATGCTAGGATTACCCTCTGACCTTTTTTTTTTAATAGAACAAATCTTTTTATTCATTGAATAAGAGAATCTACCTATTTTGAATATACTGATACAAAGTGGTTGTTCAAATGTATCCCTCTTTTTGTGTAGTTTTGTCAGAGAAGGGTATTCCATTGTTACTTTTTTTTTGGTGGAACTGGGGATTGAGCTCAGACCTTTGAGCTTGCCAGGGAAGTGCTTATTCCACTGAGCCATCTCCCCAGCCCTGGCTTACTTTTCATACCTTGTTTTTATACTTTTCTGCTGGATGGTTAAGACGTATATAACAAGAAAATTAACTTTTGTATCTGACAAGGTCAGTCAAGTCTCCTCAGGATTTATCCTGAAACACTGTTGCATAGTTTGTAGATCCTTTGTCAGTGTCAGCCATGTGAATGAGTCACAGCCATTGCCTGACCAGTTTGCTCTCTGTGAAAGCCTGAGAGAATGTTTTTTCTCCATGAGACTCTCCTTAGGCACACTCTACATCATTTATCACATTCCTCTGGACCCCATGATCTCCTTGATCAGAAAATTTGGGACACCACTGGGTTACATGATATTACAATATAGTTCTCCTATGTCCTGAGTCTTCATTGACCTTGAAAGGCTAGGGTCAAAATGTTGGCTGTCCATGTAGCCCTTCTTTTTCTCTAATTTTTGGTCTTCAAACTTAGATTGTTAACCCTCCAGAACAGAAGCTTATTATTACCCTACAACATATGCAGTTGGGTTTAATCTCACTATCTGTCTGAATATCAAACATCTTAGACATTAATCCTCTGACCTTAAAGACATACTGGTCCGGTTGATAACATGGTATTTAATTTGACAGGAACTGTCAGCTCTATAATCAACAAAATACATAACCTAAAGATGTCTTCATATACAAAAAAGGTATATTCCTCAAGTGAAAGTGTATTGACTTCTAAAATAAAAATACAAAACCTCTAGAATTACACTCAATACTTACTATTTTTTGGGAAAAATTTGGAAATCCACACAGGCTCTTTGAAGATAAAAGCAAAGTTGTTTATAAGCCACTGATGAAAGTGTGTGAAAGACCACAAGTGTTTTGCATTAGACATCTGGCAATCTCATTAGAATTTGAAAGCACCTTGAAAAAAAAAACAACGACTTTAAAGTAAGAAGGCTTGGCTGAGCTTGACTGAGGTGAGCCACACCTGCGTGCGAGGAGGCTCTGAGGGCGTTCCTTGCCTGAGTGCGCATGTGCAGACAGCGAGGAGTCAGGAGTGCGCGCCAGCCTAATTGCTGGTTCTTATTATAAAGCTCTGAAGGCATGAATATGTGAAAGGCAACCTAGCTATGCTCTTTAAAATCTGCTGTGTTCTTGCTGTGCATTTGAAAGCTGTCTGGAAGTGGCCCAGAATCCGAAAGACAATAGGTCCTGGAACAATATCCAGCCTGACCATTGTTGCTTGGCTTATGGGATACTGTAGCCTCACTCAGAGTAATTTTTTTTCTTTTTTGCGGAACTGGGGTTTGAACTCAGGCTCTTGGGCTTGCCAGAGAAGCACTTATTACACTGAGCCATCTTCCTGGCCCCTAAATTTTTTTTTTCTGGAATCAGGGATCGAACTCAGGCCCTTGGGCCTTTGTGCTTGCCAGGGAAGTGCTTATTCCACTGAGCGATCTCCCCAGCCCTGTAAATTGTTTTTTTAGTATGTGATGGGCTTTTTGATTTTTTTCTTTTTTTGTCTTTTTGAGACAGGGTCTTACTATACAGTTCAGGCTGGCCTTAAGCTCGCTTTGTAGCTCAGGTTGGTCTCGAACTCACAACAATCCTGCTGCCTCAGCCTCCTGGCTTTTTGATTTTTAAAGGGGTAAAAGCCAAGTTTTACTAAGTATGTTAGATGTTATTTGGCTTTCTTGCTATAAAAATTCCATAAGCTGTCCTTAAATATTACTTTTAACAAAAATTCCATGCATTTGTAAAAGAAGATGTTGAAGGACAATTAACAGCAGAAATAACATAGAAAGTAGACAAAATAGCATTCAAGTTTGTTCTTCAAAATAATCGATAAATTGAGTAAACTATGGACATTATTTTAAAAAAATTCTTCCAAATAATAAGTGAATATTACATATGCAAATAATTGACAACAAAATATCTTTTAAATAGATTTTGTATTTTATCCCCAGGTTGTACTGATGCAGTTGATGACCAAATGTCTTATTACCTTCTCGTTGCTGGAACATAATGCCTGACACCCATGACTTAGAGGGGGACAAGTTCATTAGGGTTCACATTTCGGTGGTCTTAGACTTCGTGTGGTCTTCGTCTCTAGGGCGGTATTGGCTGCTCACCTCGCAGCCATAGGGAAACAGAATGAAGAGAGGAACTGGGGAGGGAGAGAAATCTTTCCCAGCCCAGCCCAGCCAGTGGCCTCTTCCCACCAAACCCCACTTCCTAGAAGCAAGTCAGAAGGAAATCCATAATCCAGGGCACCTTCCAGAGGCCCAGCCTAGGTGCACCTGAGGTTCTGGAGGTATGTGTAGTTTGAAAACAGCACAGCAAGGTAAGTGGTTATACAATTGGTGCAGATAAACACAAGAATTTAAAAATATAAATTGTCCATTAGGTAGGGAATAAGTAGAAAAAATACTATATAATTTAAAAATTGATGATTCTTGGATGCTGGCTTTTATCTCTCTGAAATTCCAAATTTTTAAAATTTTCAAAAAGTTATTTGGTAGAAGATACAATTTGCTAAAATATTGGGTTAATTTAATTGATTGAACCTCGTCTTGAACTCAAAGGTGAGCATTCTAACAAATTATAAAAGAAAAAAATACTGATGGAAAATAGCAAAAATAAAATGTTATGCAACAGCTTACTGATATGCTATAATTATAGGGGTACTGCAGTAATGTGAAGCTTGTGTGTGTGTGTGTGTGTGTGTGTGTGTGTGTCTTTGGTATAAGATCTCTCTGCATGGCTTGGACTCATATTGATCCTCCTGCTCACAGCCTCCCCAGCCCTGGAACTACAGGTATGTGCCACCACACTCAGACTTAGTCACTGACTCTGCATACCCCAGGGCAGGGCTGGCTGTGGCATGTGGTGCTGGGGATCAAACCCTGGTCCCTGCACCTGCCTAAGCAAGTGCTTAGTCCACTGAGCTATCTTGCTGGCCAGTGATATGAAGCTTTTATATCTTAAAATACCACTTATTAGGAAACGAAAACAAGAAAAAGTACATAAAATCAACTCAATTATTCCATGAAAATATTTGATGATATTGGATGAAAGTTGCCAGTTTTTTAGGTAACAGTAAAAGAGAATGTAAAATTATTTTTAACAGTATACACGTAGAGACACATAAACTCACTTTGGGAACACTAAAATTATTTCTTCACACCAAGAGTAAGATGAAGATACCCTGATTACCACTCTTACTTAACATAATACTAGAAATATTAGCAATACTATTTAAGATGAAAACAGAATCAGGGATTCAAATTTGGATGAATATATTTCAAAATAAATTTTCTTACCAAAAATCCATATGTAAGGATTGGGGATATAGCTCAGTGGTTTAAGTCCCTGCCTGGTAAGCACAACGTCATAAGCTCAATCTCCAGTACCAAAGAAAGAAAAGGTAAGTTAGGAAAATCCAAGTAATTATGTAAAAAAATCAATATCATTAGATTGAAGTTAATTTAGAAAATTTCAGATTCTGTGACAATGCCATCATGATATCATCCATGAAATGTTATTTATTTGTATTTTTAGGGAAGGGTCTAGAGAGTGTTTAGGGTCTCACAACTAGATCAGACTTGTAGTGGTCCACCTGTTTGCAGCCTCCCAAGAGCTGGGATTACAGGTGCTCGCTAGCACGCCCAGTCTCAATGTGCTCCGGCGTGGAGCTGCCACAGCAGGCCTCGGGACCAAACCCTGGCCCCTGCATCTGCTTGCAGGCACTTTAATCCACTGAGCTATTTGGCCAGTTATCATAAAAATGTTATTTAGCTATTACTGATTTTCATAAATAACATTGTTCCATATGTAAGAGTTATTTAAGAAATCTAATTAGAGAGCAAAACAGAGTTTAAACTGATGAGCCAATGCCAGGTGGCCCAGCTTATTCCCAATTCTACCTTTGAAAACCCTACTACATTTTACATTGAGTCTCCAGAAACTATAGTTTTTGACTCTGGTTTGCAGCTATGGATTAATATATTTGGTTCATAATTAGTTATGCCCTACTAATTATCAACATTATTTTTATCTTTTTAAAAGCTTTTCTCTGCTGAGAAATAGCAATGATCTGCCTCTGAGTCAGCCCTTCAGCCCCTTTGGGGTTGAAGATCCTGGGGAAGGTCACTTCTTTCATAAAGAAAGATTTTGGGGGTTGGGGTATCACTGAGTAGTGGAATATTTCTCTAACATGAACAAGGCCTGGGTTTTAATTCAGAACAATGCAAAAGAAGAAAAGACACTTTAGTCTCATTGGAAAAACTAGAAGTTGTAAAACTACTGATATTTTTATGGTTAACTTATAAAACAACTGAATACTAAAGCTGATAGAGAAAATTTATGATTAAAGTAACAAAAGTATATATATATATATATATATATATATATATATATATATATATATAATTTGGTGCAGGGTCTCGCTACACAGCTTGGACTCACAGTGACCCTCCTGTCTCAGCCTCCTCAGCACTGGGATTACAGATGTGTGCCACCACGCCTGGTTTCTGTGCCCTCCATGATACACCTCAGGTTCTGGAACTGGCATGGCACGTGGTCCTGGGGAATCAAACCTGAATCTTTGTGCTTGCCAGCCAGGTGCTTAGACCACTGTGCTATGTCCCCAGTCCACCAAAGAATATTTTAAAAGGAAATGAGATACTTTGATTTACTATATAAGATTGTAATCATATTTTGTGATGTGATAATTATTAAATCTTTATGTAAGTCAGTGTTTACATGTAAAGATCTTTGGAATTATTGACCATAGTCTTAAATTAAAGACAGATGCAAGAAAAAGTGCATGAACTTTTTCTTTCATTCATCAGACCGGGGTCAGAAGGCAAGCCTCCATGTCCAAAACTGGGGAGAGTCTCAGAAAATCCAGAGTTAGAGCTGAAGTCTACTTCCTTAGTGGTAATGGCCAAGAAATATCTAAAATTAATGGCAAACAGAAAACCACTAATTCAGGAATCTCAGAGAACAACAATCATGGCAAATATTTTTTTAAAAACAAAGAAAAATAAATAAAAAGAAAAAGAAAGAAAAAATCAAACTAACAAACAAAATCCTACAAAAAACCAAACCAAAACTACATGTGCGTTTATCATATTCACACTGTAGAAAACAAAAGTCAAGAGTAAATCTTTAAAGGAGTCAGAGAAAAATAATTCCGCCTATATGAAGAATAATGGATAAGAAATTAAGAAGACAGAAAAGAGAAGCAATTGGAAAAAGGAGACGAAACAAATTAAAGCATTAACTGCTTCTTTCCATAGTCTAGGAAATGCACAGTTTAGTTAATATCTTATACATTTCTTTCTTTTTCTTTTCTGTCTTATTCCAATTTTAAATGTATATATCTGGTAATATGAATAACTGGTTGGAAGACAATGCCATGTATTACAACAAATATTGTGAGAGGCTGGGGACATAGCTTAGTGGAATAAGTGCTTGCCTGACAAGTGTAAGGTCCTGAGTTCGATCCCTGGTACCATCAAAACAAACAAGCAAACAAACAAGCAACAAATCAAATACTGTGAAATGCATGTTACTTTGTTAAGTGAAATTCTGTACCGCTTGTATGTTTTTTCTACTTTAATTCTAATTTGTATTCTCTTAAAAAAACTAAAAAATGAAAGAGGAGAAAAATAAACACACACACACACACACACACACACACACATACACACATACTAAAAAAAGAGTTGTGCCTGTCTTCCTGTCCAGAAGCCATGTAAGTTGTAAGGCAACTGAATAAAATACTAAATTCAATGACAGAAAAAATAAGCTTTGTCAAATTAGAATTGTATATCTAGCAAAACTATTCTGCCATCAAGACTGATCAACTTGATACTTTTAGGAAAATGGATGCAGCCTGAGACCCGATGATAACTGAAAGATATTAGGTGCACAAATTTAAATATAGCATGGTTTCTCTGATAGTAAAAGCCCAAAATATAAAGCCCAAACTAAAGAGAGATAGTAGGAAGCTCAAAAGGAAAGGAGAGCAAGAGATGAAGGGTGGGAGAGGACAGGGAGGAAAAGAAGATGGAAAAGATTAAGATGTGCTATATACATGCACCAACTCCACGCAGGGAGTGTGCTCATTATGTCCTGCCTACGTATACTCAGAAAAAGGTGAATGCAGAGTGGGGAGATAGCTCAGCAGTCTAAGTGCCAATCTTTCCTGTCACCCTAGCATCCCCAAAGAGGCCAAGGAATCATCCTGTCTGGAATAACTCGCCCATCTCCATCAGGATCCTCCTGGCACTGCTGTGTTCCTTCTCCCCATCAATGCCAGCCATGTACATGGCAGAAGCAGCAGGCAGGTAGGAGTAGAAAGATGACTTGTACTTGACAATAGATTTGTACCTCTTTTCAATGTGTCTGCTGAGATCCACATGGTCCTGGGGGCTTTGCTGACATCCAGCCTGCATTACCTCTGTCCTGATAGGCAGTCTGCAGGAAGAGCTCAAGCAGGTTCAGGTAGTAGGGCTGCTCCCGACAGTGGAACTTCAGCAGGTGGTACCCACAGCCTTCCAGGAGCACACCACTGACAGCATCCAAACCTATTCCTGGCTTCTGATACCAGCAGACTTGTCCCTTCTGTGTAAGGGATGAGTCCATTATATCATCTGTCACCAGGAAGAGAGCTTGCAGCAGTTCCACACAGCAGCCCACATTCAGTGCCTGCTGCAGACTATCTGCGTCCTGTTTCCTTGGCTCCACCAGCTCCCAGAATGCTAGCAGCACCGTCAAACCCTGGTTGTATTTGCCTCCAATGGCTTTGTACTCTAGGACCTCCTTGAGGTGGGCAATGACATCTCCTATTTCTGGGTGCCCTGTGTCATCTTCACTCAGCACTCTGACAATCTGAGGGAAGTGCTGGATGAAATTCTGCATTTCTTGAATGTAAACATTGCATTTCTGCTCTCCATTCATCCTGAGAGAGGAGAAAGTGCCTTGTTCTGGATGTGTTCCTCCCTGGTCACATTTGCATGTCTTGAGTCATATCTGTCTATGTAGTAAAGCTATGACTGGTACAATATATGATAACAATGGCTTTTACTTCTGTGATATTCTTCCTTAAAACACCAATCCCAGTCTGGTTTAGGGTTTTATGAGGAAAAAGAAACATCAGACAGATCCAAAATGAGTGATACAGCAGTCAGTTTGGGATGCCATAACAAAATACCATAGATTGTATGGTCCAAACAGTGGAAATTAATTCTTTTGTAGTTCTGGAGGCTAGAGGTCCATGAGCAGAGTGCCAGCATGGTCTGCTGGGTTCTGGTAAGGGCTTCTGTCCTGAATTGTGGATGGCTTTCTCACTCTCTATCCTTGCATAGCAGAGAAAGAAAGAACATCCTGGTGTTTCTTCCTAAAGGAGCTCCAGCATTATGAACTTGGGGTCCCTTGATACACCTTATCAAGCACGCATAAGGTCTGTATCAAAGTAAATTACTTGGGGGGTCAGGGTTTCAACATATGAGCAAAGCTTCTTTCTCATTCATCATCATGGGCTTTGTGTGGGGCTGTCTGTATGATTTTTTCTTTTTAATTTTAAAGAGACAAACAATAAGAAGCATTCAAATAAGATAGTTGAAGATTAACCATATTTAGTGTAATGCTTATTGTTAGCATGGTTTTTCAGCTTTGACTAGAGTTCCTACCTTAGACTGTCCCATGGGTAGCCATTTGAATATCTAGCCCTTTGTGGCCCTGCCTGTATTCCTGGCTCCGGGCCTCAGAGAAACGACTGTAAATGCACAAAGCTAAAAAAAAGTTCTATATGACAAATGGGAATAGGACAAAATTCTTAAAAAAAATGACAGGATAATGGGTGAAATGTGGTACAGAAAAGATACGCTATACATAAAAACATAATACGAAATTATAGATGATCCATAAATTTATATAAATGTATCATAGTGCTACCAAAAGCCAATTTGATCCCAAGAGGAGAGGACAGTATGCACATTCACAGGAAGGTGAGAGGCGAAATAGGGCAAGTAGAAATGTGTGACTGTGAGGAGGGATGTAAGGAGTGCTGGTGAAAAAGATAGAGTTTTGGGGTTTTCCTGTGCCACTACGTGTGTGTGTGTGTGTGTGTGTGTGTTAATTAGGTCATTCATTTAAAGTTTGCTTAAACAAAGGGTTTGGATTAGGAATTTAAAATGTAATTGAAGCTAGTGCTATCCAGAGCTACACCTAAAGAAGAAACACAAAGTGTATTACGTTATTTAAAAGTAACTCAGTTTAAAATAGGACTCAACTAAAAAAAAAAGCAGAGGGCAACAGCATCGGGAATGCCGCATAGCTGTATGTAAAAAGGCATGGGCCCTCTTAGGTACAATGAAATGTGAAATAAAGTGAAGAGAAAGCATAATACAAAACAGAACATTTGTGTGATACAATGACATAAAATGTACTTTAGGATATATAGTGACACAATTTGGAAGATAATTTAGAGAGATATAAATAGCACTTAAAGTTCTTTAGTTTCTTTTTTATAAAAGGATTGAGTATGTATTTTTAAAAACATTCATTGCATGTATAAGAGAATATGGGTTACTTGGATCAAACTTGCATGGATGAATTTTTAAATTAAAATTGTCATAGCTTATTCATATACAAGGCCAACAAACCTTCTTTTGTAAATTTCTATGGAATTAATAAAAGGCCTTTGACCATGCTGGCTGAATTAGCTTCGCATTGCAGATCAGCTTCTCCAGACATTTGTAGGTATGTGTTTCTGTATTCAGATTCATAAACAATGAAATTATAGAAGTATTTTAGCGTTTCTAAGTCAACATCCACAGAAATGGACAGATGCATGTGCAGCTGGAGAACATTTTTAATTTTAATTGTTTTTCC
Source organism: Ctenomys sociabilis (assembly GCA_004027165.1). NCBI lineage: Eukaryota > Metazoa > Chordata > Mammalia > Rodentia > Ctenomyidae > Ctenomys > Ctenomys sociabilis. The sequence continues at coordinate 52,286 of PVKA01010631.1, forward strand.
TGCTCTAGGAATGATGTTTTAATTTTTATTTTTTGTCTGGATCGGGTTGTGGATTCCAGTACGGTCTTAATTGCCAAGTCGCTTGGAGGGTGCAAGTGGGCATGTGGTGATGTTTTTTTTCACGTAGTGATGTTTGAAAATGATGATGGGAAAAAGTCCTGGTAGGCTAAAGCAGTGAAAGTTCTGATGAGATAGCAGGGTAATGGTGGTGTAGGGTTAGACGATAATCAGGATTTTTTTTTAAATGCTAAAACTACTAAGGCACAAGCTGCTTTGGCAAATGCACAGGGCAGAAGACAAACCACCTTCCTGGAGAGAATGGGAGGATTTTATTTCCAGATCCAGAGGAGCACATGATGGAGTGGGAAGAGTTTGGAGAGAGACACTGGAAGATCCTTGGACTCAGGCTTGAGAAGGAAGAGATGAATGCTCTCTCTCTATTCATTCAGTTACCTTCTAGCTCTGTGATTTGTGATGAGTTGCTTAACTTCTATGAGCCTCGGTTTTGTTACTTGTTCATGGAACATGCGGTACCACCTCCCTCTCAGCATTGCGGGATGAAATAAGATTGCACATTAGGGGACAAAGTAGGTTCTCAGTCAGTGCTAGTGATTGTGGATCTGGGCAGACGTGGGAGCTGTATTTTGTAGAATGTCTCCAAACATTCAGAAATACAGTTGTAAAACTGAGATCCCTCCAGACAATACAGTTACAGAAAATCTCAGATCCTGCTGAGTGGCGTCCTGTACTTCCACTTATTTAGGGCATGCTGGAGATTGGAGAAGAACAGATGTGTTTGACTAAGCTGCAGAGGGTATAGGTATAGTCACTGCTCTGTGAAGCCTCTTTTGGAGGTTTTTCCTGAGTGTTGCATTTGAAAAAGTTTCTTTACTGTGGTTTGCTCATGAACCTCAACACAGGTTTTCAATAAAAATGGTCATAAAGCACAACACTTTGTCATTCAGTCAGCTGGCGATGGGGCTTCCTAGAACTTGGAATGCTGTGCACATTCATGCAGGAAGGGAGGAAAGGGAGGTTAGACATATCAGGGTATCAGGATTCTTTTTAAATGCTAAAACTACTAAGGCACAAGCTGCTTTGGCAAATGCACAGGGCAGAAGACAAACCACCTTCCCTTGACTTTATTAGTATTATTTTTCCCTTGACTTTGAAAGGAAACAGAGTAGAGAAATACATCTCCAAAGTTAAAGAAACCTTGAATTTTGAAGGTCTAATTTTCAAAAATTCTTCATATTTTCTGGATAGAAGGCCTTTGTCAGAGGAACAGTTGGCTATAAATTTTCCCAGTTTGTTGATTTTCTTTTTACTCTGTTGGCAATTTCTTTTTTTAAAATTTAATTTAATTTTAAAGTATAAGAATAAAAACAAAAGTAAAAACAAATAGCAAAGACAAACACAGAAACACAGTAACATACAATAATATATATGGTACAGATTTTTTTCACATTATGTATTTTTTGTCAGCAAACCTGTTGCTCAGATTAACAGATATGGGTTTTCAGGATTGGACAAATAATTGAACATTACTACTTGTTTTCAATAAATCTCAATAATTTTTTCTTGAAACTTTTACTTTATTATTTTAAAATTTATTTTAAAGAGAGTATAATAATAATTGATAAGACATTAGAAATGGTTCCCATTTAGAAGAACAAGATGAGGGGTAGTCAACTATGGTTTTTGTATTGCATGTTCCTCTCTTTGATGTAGTAGCTCAGATTTCAGATATCCAAAAATAGTCATCTGAGATGAATATGTATTTCTCAGATGAAGAAATATAAATGACAAGTAAATATATTAAAAAATGTTCAAAATCATTGGTCACTTAAGAAAAACTAACTAAAACAGCACTGAGATTCCATCTCAGTTCAGAAAGAATGCTAACATCAAGAAGTCAGCCAGTAACAAATGCGACCACTCTCTACTGTTGGTAGTGAAGACTGGTACAACCACTATGGAAATCAGTATAGAGTTCCTTAAAAGGCTAGCACTGGAAGTCCCACTCAATTCATCTGGATTCCTCTCCTGGGTATTTTTCCAGAAGAACTGAAAACATGCCACCACGATATATCTGCACCCATGTTTATAGTGGCACAATTTGTCATACTAAATGTTGGAAACAACCCAAATGCCCATTAACTGAGAAATGAATGAAGAAGATGTGGTGTTTTTACACAACAGTATAAATTTGAGGCTTTCGTTGGGAAATGGTTGCAGCTAGAGACCATATTCTTTTTTTATTTTTCATTTATTTTATTATTTTTTTTAATTGAAGAACAAATAGCAATGAGACAGTTTCAAGACAAATTAACAGGACAGATTTGATAAATTAGTACACTGCAAACTGTTTTTGTAATGTTTTGGTATCATACAAGGTGCACACGTGATATTATACTTACATACATTATTATAGCAAATGTCTCTAATCAGTGAATTAAGAGTGTAGCTATATACTTACTTATTTTTTATAGCTGAATTATATCACAGATTCAATAATTAATACTTTCTACCTTGTTATCTCCCTAGTGTTTGTCCATAGTACTAGAAGCCGACATAATATCCTGTCCAACCACTATTAGTGCAAATCTTGCTTCTTATACAATTACGCAGAAGCATGACATATTTATCCTAATTTTACTGTTTATACACACACCTCATGATTGTTCCTTTGTATACACTTTTTTTTTTTTTTTTGGCTAGACCTGTCAAAGATGAACACCCCATTGTCATTAAACCAATTTAAGTGCCTGAACTCAGCAACATAGTCCAACACAGTCCAGCATTCCACAATAATACTGAGTTATCTGAAGAAGTAGTTGAATGTAGCCATTTACAGCTCAACTTATTATTATGACCCCGCATTATATATCTCATTTTTATACATATCTGCTGGATGGTTAAGACTGAGAAAGATCAAGCCCTATATACCAAAAGATGTAGCTTTTGTTTCCGATGAGGTCAGTGAAGTCCCCTCAGGGTTTATCTTGTAATCCTGTACCTTACTCTGTAGATCCTTTATCTATGTCATCCATGTGGATGAGTCACGGCCAATGCTTGACCAGTTTTCTCTCTATGAGAGCCTGAGAGAAAGTTTTCTCTCCATGTATCTCTCCCCAGGCACACTATAGATCATGAATCTCCTTCCTCTCTGGCTTTATAATCTCCTTGATCAGATAATTTGGGGCACAACTGAGTTTCACGATGTTGCAGTACAGGTTCTCCTATGTCCTGAGTCTTCACTGACCTTGAAAGGCCAGGGTCAAAATGTTGGCTGGCCTTGCTTCTCTTCTATTTCTCCAATTTTGATCTGTAAACTTAGGTTGTTAATCATCCAGAAAAAAAGCTGATTAGTACCCCGCCTCATATGTCATGTAGTTTGCCCTAACTATCTGGTTCAATTCTTTTTAGTTGTTGCTCTACATTTCTATTTATATTTCTTCTTTTGACTTCTTATACTAGGGAGACTTTATGATATTTGCACATGTGTGTCTGGTTTATATCACTTACAAGTATATGTTCAAGTGGCATCCACTTCAATATAAATGCTTCAAGTTTATCATTCTTTATAGCTGAGTAATACTCCATTATATAGAAATACCACATCTTTTTCAACCATTCCTCATACGACAGACATCTTTGTTATTTTCAAGATTTTGCTATCATGACTTGTGCTGCTATAAACATAGGTACACATATATCTCTACGATACAATGTTTTCTTCCTCTGGGAAAATTCCCAGTAGGGGGATAGCCAGCTTGAATGGGATTTCCAGTCCTACTCTTTTGAGGAGTCTCCACACTGATATCCACAATGGTTGTACCAGTCTACATTCCCACCAGCAGTGGAGAAGTGTTCCCTTCTCCCCACAACCTCTCCAACATTTCTTGTTGGTTGATTTCATTATGATAGCCATTCTTTCTAGAGTGAGATGGTATCTCAGTGTCATTTTAATTTGCATTACATGGATGGCTAGCAATGTGGGGCATTTTTTTCATATATTTATTCACCGCTTTAATTTCATCCTCTGAGAAGTGTGTATTCATCTCAGATGCCCATTTCTGAATTGGGTCTTTAAATCTGAGGGCCCTGTTATATCTTAGTTCTTTATATATTCTAGACAGCAGACCTTAGTCAGAGTGCTTATTAGTTAGGATTTTTTTCAAAATTTGTGGGTTGTCTTTTCACTTTGTTGACAATTTGTTTTGACATGCAGAAACTCCTCAAGAAGAGTTGATCCCAGTTGTTGATTCATTCAAGTGTCTCCTGTGCAAATACATGTTTGTTCATGAACTCTTTGCCTAATCCTATGTCTTCAAGAATTCCTCCTACTTTCTCTTCCAGGAGATTGAGTGTTTCTGTTTTAATGTTTAGATCTTTTATCCATTTTGACTTTAGCTAGTGCATGATGATAGAGCTGGGTCAAGTTTTAGTTTTCAGCATGTAGAAAGCCAGGTTTTTGAGCACCATTTGTTAAAGAGGCTATCTTCCTTCCAGTAGGCTTGCTTGGCCTCTTTGTCAAAGATCAGATGGCTGAGTGTGTTCACAGAGGCTCTGCATCTTCTAATCTATTCCATTGATCCTCAGGTCTATTTAATTGCCAATACCATGTTGATTTTATCATAGTAGCTTTGTAGTATAATTTTAAGTCAGGAATTGTGATGCCTCCTGCCTTGTCTTTATTGGCCAAGATTGCCTTTGCTATTCTAGGCTGTTTGTGGTTCCAAACACATTTTAGGATGATTTCTCTAGGTCCAGGAGGTATGTTGGTGACAGTTTGATAGGAACTGAATTAAATCTGTACAACAATTTTGGGAGTATGGCCATCTTCACGATGTTGGTTCTTTCTATCCAGGAGCAGGGAATAACTTTCCATTTTCTGAAATCATCTATAATCTCTTTTCTTAGGGTGTTGTAATTTTCTGTGAAAAGATCTTTGACTTCCTTGGTTAAGTGAATTCCAAGGTATTTCATTTTCTTCGGTGCTATTGTAAAATGTATTATTTCTATAGTTTCCCTTTCAGTGTGCTTTTTATCTGTGTAGAGGAATGCTATTGACTTTTGAGTATTGACTTTGTGTCCTGCTGTGCTACTGAATTTCTGTATCAGTTCTAGTAGTTTCTTGGTGGAATTTTTTGCATCTTCCAAGGAAAGTATCATGTCCTCTGCAAATAGTGATAATTTAACTTCTCCTTTACCTATTCTTATTCTTTTTATTTCTCCCTCTTTTCTAATGGCTTTTGCTAATGATTCCAAAACTATATTGAATAGGAGGGATGATAGAGGACATCCTTGTCTTGTACCAGATCTAAGAGTAGAACATTTCAGTTTTTCCCCATTTAGAATTATATTAGCCATTGGGTTGTCATACATGGCTTTTATCAAATTGAGGTAGAGGCTTTCTATTCAAATTTTCTGTAGGACTTTGACCATGAATGAGTGTTGGACTTTGTCAAAAGCTTTCTCTGTATCAATTGAGATGATCATGTGGTTCTTAGATTTCAGTCTATTAATATAGTGTATTACATTTATAGATTTTTGAATATTGAACCATCCTTGCATCCCTGGGATGAATCCTACCTGGTCATGGTGTATGATCTTCTTGATGATTTGCTGTATTCCATTTGCTAGGATTTTATTGAGGATTTTTGTGTGTATTTTCATGAGGGAGATTGGCCTGAGGTTCTTCTTTTTAGTTGTGTCTTTCCATGGTTTTGGAATCAGTGTAATACTTGCCTCCAGAAATGATTTTGGGAGGACTGCTTCCTTTTCAATTTCATTGAAGAGTTTGAGGAGTATAGGGATTATATCTTCCATAAATTTCTTGTAGAATTCAGCTGTGAATCTGTCAGGACCTGTACTTTGATTTGTCGGTAGGCTTTTATTACATTTCATATTTCATTGACTGTTATTGGCTTATTGAGAGTTGTTATTTCTTCTTGTTTCAGTTTTGATAATTTGTACCTTTCGAGGAATCTATCCATTTCTCTGTGTCTTCTATTCTGTGAGTGTAAAGTTTCTCAAAGTAACTATTGATAATCTGAATTTCTGCTGGGTCCGTGGTGATTTCACCCTTTCCATTCCTTATTGCATATGCTTGAATTTCTTCTTTCCTCTTTTTGATAAGGTTGGCCAGAGGCTTATCAATTTCATTTAGTCTTTCAAAGAACCAACGTTTTCATTTGTGGATTCTTTGCACTGCTTTCTTCATCTCAATTGAATTAATTTCTGCTCTTATGTTATAATTTCTTCCTGTCTTTGCACTCAAGGTTTCATTTGCTCTTCTTTTTCTAGATGTTGGAGGTGCAACATTAGGGTGTTTATTTTTTCCCTTCTGTTTTCCTCATGTGTGAGTTCATAGCTATGATCTTCCCTCTGAGAATTGCTTTCATCGTATCCCATAAAGTCCATTAAGTTGTGCTTGAATTTTCATTGAATTATAGATATGGTTGAATTTCTTGCTTACTTTCTTCTGTGACCCATTGCTTGCTCAGTAGGGTGTTGTTTAGTTTTCATGAATTTGGAGGGTTTTTCTGGTTTCTTTTGTCCTTTAATTCCAGTTTCATTGCACTGTGGTTAGATAATATGCATGGGATAATTTCTGTTTTCTTGGATAAACTTAAGCATGACCTCTGGACTAGTATGTGGTCTATTTTGGAAAATGACCCATGTGCCGCTCAAAATAATGTGTATTCGGCTGTGGTTGAGTGGAACACTCTGTATATGTCCACCATGTCCATTTGTTCCAAGCTCTGGTTCAGTTGTGCTACTTCCTTGCTAATTTTTTGTCTGGTTGATCTATCTTTTTGAGATAAGGGGGTGTTAAGGTCTCTTGTTAAGATCATAGTCTTAGATATTAGGTTTTTCATGTCTGTTAAGATTTGTCTTACATAGTTGGGTGCTCCTGTGTTTGATGCATAGATGTGCATGAGTGTCACCTCTTGCTCTTGAATTTTTCCCCTGATCAATATATAGTGGACTTCTTTGTGTCTTTTTATCAGTCTTGGTTTGAAGTTGAAACTGTCTCAGAACAGAATTGCTACTCCTGCTTTTTTCTGAGGTGCTGAGGTATGTAGTATTGTTTTCCATCCTTTGACTTTGATCCTATGAATGTCCTTTTGAGTTAAGTGTGTTTCTTGTATACAGCATACTGTTGGATTTTGTTTCCTAATCCACTGTGCCAGTCTATTTCTCTTAATTGGTGAGTTCAGTCCCTTTACATTGATGGTTATAATTGAAATGTGCCTACTTATGATTCCCATGATACTTACCTGCTGTTGTTTACTCCTTTGTATGCTGTAGTTAATTGTCTGTCCTGTTTAGTGAGTTCCTTCCATTCTCATTCATGGAGTTTTGGTCACTATGGTCTGTCTCTAGAACATCTTTCAGTAGCTTGTGTAGGGTGGCTTTGTCATCATGAAATTCTTTAGTTGTTCTTTGTCGTGGAAGTATTTCACTTCTCCATCAAACCTTAAAGAGAGTTTTGCAGGGTATAAAATCTGGGCTGTAATTTGTTTTCATATAGAACCTGAAGAACTCTGCTCCATGCTTTCCTTGCCTTCATGGTTTGTATAGAGAAGTTGACTATAATTCTGATGGGTTTTCCTTTGAATGTGATCTGCTTCTTCTCTCTAGCAGCTTTCAGTTGAATTTGTGTTGAATTTCTGGGATCTTGACTATTATATGTCTTGGTGTGTTTTTACCTGGGTTGAAGTTATTTGATGTTCTGTGTGTTTCGCTTTCCTGAATGTTGGATTGTTTCCTCATATTTGGGAAGTGTGTTCTTCAATTACTTCTCCCCAAATTCTTTGTTATGTCATTTGTATTGATTCTTTCATTGTCATTGATTCCAATTAATCTCACATTGTTTATCTTGGCATCATCGTGCAGGTGATGGTTTATTTTTTCCTGCATTTTCATTGTTTTTAAGAGATCCTTTCTCACCTTTTCACTAGCTGCACCAGCGTCTTCAAGATCCAAATCTCTGTCTTCGCTTTCACTCAAACAGTTTTGTAGACTAGTGATTGATATTTTTAGTTCTTCAGTATCTCTTTGACTCTGCTTCATGAGATCTATTTCTTTTCTGTATTGTTCATTCAAGGAATCTGTCATATTTCTGGTCTTCTCTATTTTTTTTTTAATCCATGTCCTGTTTAGTGGTAGTTATTAATTCTTTTTCTGAAGAATTTCTTCCAAGTTGGGTTTCTTCTGTATATTTCTGGGCTTATTTCTGTATTTCAGATGCATTGATTTCAAAGAATTCTTTTTTTTCAAAGAATTCTTTTATGATTTCAGAAATTATTTCTGCTTTGTGTTCCTCATGACCTTCCTGCTGTTGTTTCTTTGCTTCAAACGCTCTTAATTTATATGTTAAGTGCTCTCTGCACTTGTTCTGGGTGAGCACTGGTTTTCCCCCAGATGTTTCTGGATTTGATTCTTTATTTTAGATGCTAAATTTTCAAATATTTCTTTTTTATTTCAGGAATTAATTCTTGTCTGAGTTACTCTATACCTTTCTGCTGTTGTTCCTTTGCTTCCATATCTATTAATTGATTCATTTCAGCTGAGCTAGTGTCCTCTGCACTTACTGGTGGACTCAAGGCCTGAGATTGAATTTTTCTCCTTGTCTTTGTCATTTTGTATAGCACTGACCTCTGACCTTTGGTGTAGAGCTTTGGTGCAGCTATAACCTTAGGGTGTAATGAGATTTGGGTGGCCAGTCTATTAAGTTTGAGATTATCCATTTATGCCTGGCCTGGATGTAGCTATTGTATTCAGTTCCTTTTTGCTGCAGCTCCTGTGGTTCTCCTCTGTTTGTTCCCTACTCATGTGAGCATGAACCGGGATGCAGTGCGAGTAGTGAGAATTCCTACTATGTTGGCTGGCTTTGGGGTGGGGTTGCAGAAAATTGCTGGAGTTGGCCCTCGTGTCTCAGCCAGGTCGCTCTCTAGGTAGGTGGGCCTGAGCTGTGGTGGATCTATGGCCGAACTGCACTGGATCTGGGGCAGCGGGGTGGAATTGGGGTTCGCTGGGACATGTCCCTCTGGCGCAGAGCTCTCACTCACTGGCCCAGCTGCGCTGGGTCTGGGGCCCTGGGGTGGAACTGGGGATTTCTGGGAAAGGGGATCACTAGGAAAGATCCCTCTGGCGTGGTGGGCCTGCAGCTCTCAATCACAGGCTGAGCTTCTCTGGGTCTCGAGACCATATTATTAAGTGAAATAAATCACTTTTATTTCCCCTGTGTGCAGATGTTGTATTGTCTCCTCAGTGTGAGAACATGAAAGAGAAAATATCTCAAGGGTACAACGGATATTGGGAAAAGGGAATGAAACTATTCAAAAGGAAGGATTACTGATTTGAGGAGGACAAGAGAGTGAGTGGGAGAAAGAGATATATCTATATACATAAACAGAATGGTTTGGACAACTGTACTGTGGATTTCTGCTGGTTTATGGAAAGAAGCAGTTAATGCTCAATTTGTTTTTTTCTCATTTTTAAAAATTCTTTGACCTTTTTCTTTCCTCAATTTCTTATATATTTCTTCCAATTTTGCATGCTTATATCTGGTAATATGAACAACTAGTTGGAATACAACACTACACATTACAACAAATACTGTGAAATTCATATTATTTTGTTAAATGAAATTCTGTATCACTTGTAACTTTTGTGTTTTAATACTATTTTGTAGTCTCTTTAAGAAATAAAAAAAATTTAAAAAGCAAAGTTAAAGAAATGTTTTGGAGCCTGCTAATCCAGGGAAACACTGCCCTCCTTTGAGTCTCCCTAGAGCAACCTAAGCCTTTGGCATGAGTAGTGAATTTCTATACGTGCTTTCATCATCCCTTTTAATTAGTGTATATTTGTGATACATAATAAGTGCATACATCTTGGAGGGCTGATACATACACACACGGCATCTAGATCCTTTGTACTTCCCCTTCCTTGCCACTCTTCTAACCCATTGTCGGATCCCCTTCCCAATTCCACATAGAGCCTTACACAATATGAGAATAGGAATTAAGCCTTGTTTATCCATAGCCAGTGGATGAAGAAACTTTCACCTGCAGCAGCATCCAAGTCTAAAAAAACTTATGGTAAAGGTGATGTGAAAAGTAAGACAAATGGTATAGGTTCGTGCACACAAATGTTATCTCCTTTCTGTACAAATGCCAGACCTGCCCAATGCCTATATAGAGCCTTACAGTGGCAGGGATTTTATTGTGCAAAATAAATGTACCCCTCATACATTTTTATAGCATATATAGGGGTAACATAATATTGCACTTTAATTTAGATGTTCTACATATAACTTTTCTTTATCTGGTAAAAGACTGGGGAGCTGGAGCACACTTCCACGAACTTACTGCCTAAACCTGGATAGACAATAGCAAAGATAAAAGTCAGAAGTCTAGCAAACCCAGTCACTACTCTCCAACTCTGCCACCCTCCCTCGCTGGGACCCTGCAGGAACCTTTTATTGCACCATTGCTGTCCCACACTGTTTCTAATGCACTAGCTAGATCCATCTCTTTACAGGATAAATCAAACTACTTCACCCATTCAAGTCTCTGCAAACCCCACATATTTTGTTCTAAGCAAATTCTAAAGTCCTGCTGGGCTCTTCATGATCCAGCTGGTCCTTTGCTTCTCCAGTGACCTCATCTCCTGCTGCTCGATCCACAGGTCTTGGCACCTCTCAAGCATGCCATGTACACTTCTGTCTTAAACCCTGTGAGTCGATTACAAACTGTGCATAGTATTTTTTTCCTTTAAGTTTTGCTCAAAGATCACCTTCTCATAAGAACTTTTCTTTTCACCTCCCTCCCTCCTCTTTCCTCCCTTTTCTTCTTCCCTCCCTCTCTCCCTCCCTCTTTTCCTCCTCCTTCCCTCCATCCCTCCTTCTCTTTCTCTTTCCTTCACTCCCTTTCTTCTACGTGCAGTGCTTAGAATGGAATCCAGGTCTTTACACGTGCCAGGCAAGGGCTTTACCACTCAGGTACGGCTCCAGTCTTCTCAAGAGTCTATGAAAATGTATTTTCCTTTTCTAGCAATCCAACATTCCTGCTTTTTTTTTTTTTTTATGCCACAGCATGGGCTACCTCTCACTTTTTAGTGTACTACATAATGTAATTAGCTTCTGCTTATTAATTAGCTTATTTCTTCCCTATGAATAGTGGTAAAAGCCATTGAACCAGAGATACTTTTGATTCACTGATGAATCCTTAATGTCTACAACTGTGCCTGATATATATTCACTCCAGATATTTGGAAGGATGTATTCTTGTCATGTGGCAAACATTCCTTAGTTTGAAATGTTTCCTTAGTCCCTTTGTCATTTAGACTGCACAACAGCATTTGGTTTTTAAAATTATAGACTATTCAGAACAATGCTTTACTGTGGTGTTTCCATACATGCATGTGATGTATTGATCCTGCCTACCCACAGCATTACTCTTTCTAGGTGTCCACTCTTCTTTCATGTCACTCCCCTCATAACAGATTCCACATATTAGGGGAACTATACAATTCTTGTTTTTTGAGTCTGGC
>PVKA01010632.1:0-2500 GCA_004027165.1 Ctenomys sociabilis
AGAGAGAGAGACAGACACAGACACAGACACAGACACAGAGACAGAGACAGACCTTCAGGAATAGAACGATATGTCTCTGACATTTTAATCTTGGTTTCTTTGGCTTAGTTTTTTGTGTGATAAGATACATATATCTTTGAAGATAGTGTAATTGCATTTAGACTTCCAGAGGTAAAAATCCAGTTTACCCTGTAAAGATTATCTGATTTTAGAGATTATCTTTCTGTTCTTTATGAGCTTTACTTTTATAACATACAAATTCCTTATTGAATTTTGATAGGGCAGAGCACAGTATCTAGGAAGACAGATGATGGTGCCCAATATGATCACGCAAAGGTAGTAGGAAAATATGTGGGGAAAAAATAATGGATGGAACAAAACCGCAAAGAAAAAGATGGTAATCAACAGGAAAGTAGAAAAAACTGGATTAATCCATTTTGTAAGTGTAAAGCGAGAACTTCTTTCTTGGAAATCATTAATCATGAATGCCCCCCAAATACCCATGTGCTAGAGGCTTGGCACTGAGGAAAACACTGATGGAAGGGTCTGGAGTCTTGAAGACCTGAGTTCTCCTGGGGTTCATTGGTTACCTGGCCTGTACTCTTGAAGAGGACTGGGAAAGCCTAGATCCCTTGGCTCACTCTATTTTGCTTTCTGGCCATGAGTTGAGAAGTTCTGCTCTGCCACAGGCTTTGGCTCTGATGTGTCACCTAATAAAAAACAATGAGACCAACTGATGATGGAATGGAATCTCTAAATGTAGCTCAAATCAGCATCTGCCATTTATACGTTTATTTCCTCAAGTATTTTGTAATATTGACATAAAGCTAACACAGTTGAGAACAAAGTGGGCAAATAAAACTCTGGAAAGAGAGGCAGACTAAGACAAATCTCTTTTAAAGCTTTCCACAATACTTATGGATCCTCTCATGCTTAGATGTGGCTAATGATAAGCTATGATAAACTTAGATCATTTGCCTGACCTACATCTATCCACTGTGGAAAATGTTATGCTCAGGGACTGTTATGGTTTGTGTCCAGGTGTTCTGCCAATGCCACAGGCAGTCATGGGCAGAATTCTATACTTTGTGATTACTTCATGATTCAGTACTGGGGTCATGAGTGTAAGAACTACTGGGATCTTGTCTATAAGGTCTCACTGCACTGATTGGATTTATAGTATTGATTTCCTTGTTTTCAGCCTCCCAAGCACTGAGATTATAGGCATGCACCACCAATCCCAGTCTCAATCACATCTCAGCATGCCCTGGGGTGGGACTGACATGACACACTGGGGATCAAACTCTGGTCCCTGTGCTTGCCTAAGCAGGTGCTTTAATCCACTGAGCTATCTGGCTGACCCTTTGCTCTTATTATTCCACTGTTTCTGTCACCATGAACTACTGCCCTATTCTATGTGCGACTCTGTCTTGAAGCCAGCTGAGTATGGACTGAAACCTGCACCACCTGTGAACTAAATAAATCTTTCCTTCCTCTATTTGGGGTGTTGGATATTTCTTTCTAGCAATAAGAGAAGAGTAACTGAGACAGGGACACACTCCGTTACTATTCAGCTTTTCAAGGTTTATTACCTTACAACTTATTGTTATGTGATCTGAGACAAGGTATTTGTAATCTTTAAATTACAATTTTTTTACCCATTACATAGAAAAAGGAATAGATGTACCCTATAACGTAGGAAGTTTAAATATGGATAAAGCATGCAACCACAGTAAGGTTTCCATACGTATAAGTTATTATTGTTAATGATATTAAAATTCCTTAAGGTTATGCCCTGTCCTTAGCAGAATGCTCAGCAGATTTTAGGCATTCATTGAAGACCTATACAAGTGAGGTATAAAGCATAGGTGTTTATTTAGATGAGAGCAAAGGTTTTCTTCAAGAGAATTATCACATAACAATAAAAGACATAGTTCAATAGGGAAGCCTGTGTGTGATTATTCAGTACGCTTGTGCTGATTTAGTGCATATTTTGTGAAACACTTTCTGCATGGCAGTTACTGTTTTAAGTACTGTGCAATGAAAAGATGAATAAAAGGGAGTGTCTGCCACTATAAAAGGTCTACCTTCTCTGGGGAAGACGCAGAATGTAGAAGTAAATAAGCCAGGGCATAACCTCTATTGATGACAAGTGGCATACAGAAAAAGGTACCTGAGCAACAAGGCCAGTAAGGAATTGGGGCTACCTTCCTTTGGTTAAACCTCTAATTTTTACATTGTGCTGGCAGTTGCCCTCTGTAATCAAGGAAGGCATCTTAACAGATAAACTTAAACTGCACTCCTAAGATCAGTAGCTGCTAATTATGAGCAGTGAGGGGCAGATGAATCAGAATAAAGGCACCTACTTGACAAACATTATGGATCATTTAGGTAAATTCACATCTGACCTGAGTTGACATTTATTGAGTATCATTCCTGATGAATGAACTCCATGGCTGCAAATCTTCTGCTATTTGAATTTTAAGTGATTATATCTTAC
>PVKA01010632.1:7500-63770 GCA_004027165.1 Ctenomys sociabilis
AATAATGCTATGAGAAGAAAGACTTGCACTAATAGTGTTTGGACAGGATGTCCTGTCTGCTTCTTGTATGGATAACCACTAGGAATATAACAATGTAAAACTTATTAATTATTGAAACTGTAGTACAATTCAGCTTTAAAAATATTAAGTATACAGCTATACTCTCTTAATTTATTGAATAGAGTCATCTGCTCTAATCGTTTTTGTAAATAGTATATCGTGTATGCACCTTGTACAAGAAAAAAAAACCACTAAGAAAACAATATGCAATGTATTGATTATTGAATCTGTTCTACTAATTTGATTTGAAACTATCTTATTGTTATTTGTTCAGTAAAATTATGGAAAAGAAAACAGTTGCTTGCACTTATTGTTAATATGACTTCCCATGTGTTCTTAAGCTTCTGTCTTAGAAGGACAGCTATAGAATATCAGACTTACAGGCATATTGTAGCAAAAGTTAAAAATCAAGCTTATGACCACTGGCTCCTGCTACATGTCACATAGCAGACTTGCTAAATTCATTCAACCTTGACTATCTGCTTCTCTTTGTTAATGCACTGGGCCAACTTCACTGTGTCCTGCTTGGGTTTTCATCAGTTATAAAATATATATTATTTCAACTTTCTTTAAGGACTGGTCCAGGCAAGAACCCATTTAACTCTACTTGCTCAATTCACATCCCCTCCCCTCCTTCACAGAATGTTCCTGTACAGTTCTGTCTGACAATGCAATTCTGGTATTCCATGTAACCAGTCATGTAATAACTTGCTATAGGCTTTGTACTTCAGCTTGCAAACTACATTTAAACTGAACCCAAACCTGACCCAGGGCTGATGATTTGAACCTCTGGGTGCCTGCATCAGCTAGTATAATAATTGTTGCCTTCTTTTTTCTGGCACAAAGAGTCTTCCATTTGGCTTGATATTGGTTTGCTGCAACAGTGTAACATAGTAAATTAGAAACATTTGTTTATCATATTATACCTTGTAGCTGAAAGCACCATCATTACTTTAAAGCAATTTTTTCCTATTAGTTGCAAAGCAGACATTAAAAATAAAATAAAACTATTGAAAAGAGCCAAATATTTATATTTTAAGAAATCAATTTATTAGCGAAAACAGAAGTTATCTCTAATATCTTGTTAAAAGATAATACCTTTGTAATTGTGGTAGAAAAAGTAAAGCAAAATACAAACTGCTATGATGTTGGTGTAGGAGCAATAGAGCTCCTGACCTGTAGAGTCAGATATGCTGAGTGTTTGGATGCACAGCATCAAGGAATGAAATCCAGAGTAAAAAGAAGACAGTAAGGTAGCTTAATTGGACATAAAGGATAATAGAATAATTCCTGGATTTCCAGGTGGATCCTTAGTGAGTAGTCACCGAGGCCCCTGTCACAGACAATTTAAATAGCAAAGTTCAACATGCAAATGACATGTGTTGATTTGCAATCAACCACTATAACTAAAAGTATAAGTGATTCGCATATTTTGATCTAATAGCAAAATGAGTAACAGCAGAGACACACAGATAAATGAAAGGCATTTGGGGGGAAAAGACAGCCCTGGATGTTCTATCCACCCATTTGGGTGACTGATACCAGTCCGGACATCCTGGACAAGGTGGTGCTGATGACAGCATAATTTCCCATTATTGATTCTGCTCTAGGGAGGCCTCTGGGCCTAACCTCGGCATCTTCATCTCGAGGCTTGCCATTCTTTTTTTTAGATATAGACATCATGAATTTTGGAGAAATATTTCTGAAATGATTACATAGTATGAGATTAATAACAGATTGCACATTGCAAATAAATTATTTACAAACTTAAATGAATATAACAATAAAAATTGTTCAAGATAAAAATGAAAAAGAAAGAATTTATAGATAAGTCATATAAGAGTTCACTATGTGCCAACATTAAGAAGCTTATATTCTTGTAGTCCTGTACCTTATTCTGTAGATCCTTTGTCTGTGTCATCCATGTGGATGGGTCATGGCCAATGCTTGACCAGTTTGCTCTCTGTGAGAGCCTGAGAGGAAGTTTTCTCTCCATGTGTCTCTCCCCAGGCACACTATACTTCATCAGTCTCTTTCCTCTGTGGCTCCATAATCTCCTTGATCAGAAAATTTGGAGCTCAACTGAGTTTCATGATGTTGCAGTACAGGTTCTCCTATGTCCTGAGTCTTCGCTGACCTTGAAAGGCTAGGGCCAAAATGTTGGCTGGCCTTGTGGCTCTTCTATTTCTCCAACTTTGATCTGTGAACTTAGGTTGTTAATCATCCAGAAGAAAAGCTGATTAAGATTAGTATCCTGCAACAAATGCGATTCACTTTGCCTTATCTGACTCAATTGTTTTTAGTTGTTGTTGTGCATTTCCATTTGTATTTCTGCTTTCCACTTCTTATACTAGGGAGACTATACAATATTTACACATGTGTGTCTGGTTTATTTTGCTTACAAGTATATGTTCAAGTGGCATCCACTTCAGTATAAATGCTTCAAACTTATCATTTTTAATAGCTGAGTAATACTCCATTATATAGAAATATAACATCTTTTCCAACCATTCCTCATGTGATGGACATCTTGGTTGTTTCCAAGATTTTGCTATCACAAATTGTGCTGCTATAAACATAGGTACACATATATCACTATGATACAATGTTTTCAGGTCCTCTGGGAAAATTCCCAGTAGGGGGCTTCACTGACCTCATAAGAAACAAAAAGTAGCTGTGTTGGTATATTGGTCTTGCTCTATCTAGGTCTTAACCATCCAGCAGAAAAAGTATAAAAATGAAGGATACACCACTGGGTGATAATAATAAATTGAGCTGTAAATGGCTATGGTTGCCAACTTCTTCAGATAACTCACTATTGCTGTGGAATGCTGAACTGTGTTGGATTGTGTCATCGAGTTCAGTCACCTAAATTAGTTGAATGACAATGGAGTGCCCATCTTTGACAGGTGTAGACAAAGGAAGGGGTATAGAAATTAAGAATCATGATGTGTGTGTATGGACAGTACAGTTGGGTAGATAGTGTCACGCTTCTACATAATTCTATGAGAGGCAAGATTTGCACTAATATTAGGTGGACAGGATATTATGTCGGCTTCTAGTACTATGGCCAACCACTAGGAAAATAACAAGTAGAAAGTATTAATTATTGAATCTTTGATGTAATTCAGGTATAAAAAAATAAGATACGCAAACAGCTACACCTTCTTAATTGACTGATAAGAGACACATGCTATAATAATGTCTGTAAGTATAATATCATGTATGCACCTTCTATGATAGCAAAACATTATGAAAACAGTTTGCAATGTATTAATTTATCAAATCCATCTTGTCAAGGTATCTTCAAACTGTCTCATTGATATTTGTACTTCAATAAAATAAAAAATTAAGTAAAAAGAAACTTATATTCATATAATTAGAATTCTCAAAGTAGAAAGGGGTAAGCAATAAATATTTAAAGATTTAAAATTTCTGAACTTAGTTGAAATTATAACACCACATTTCCAAGAAAAAATGAACCATTCAAATTTCACAAAAAATATGAATGAAATCATACCAAGATACATAAAAATGAAATTTTCCAAATCTCATTGTGAAGAAAAAAATCATTAAAGCATATACATAAAAAACATTTCCTATGGAAGAAGAATATTAAATAGCATCTTATTCCATATTAGAAAAAAAAAGCAAATGTGCAAGAAACTAGACTAAATAATTCAAAGGACTGAAAAAAAAAATCTGTCCTCATTGAATTTTATACTTAGCAAATAAGCCTTTGAATATTAAAAGTAAAATATTTTCCAGCTATATAAACTCGAAATATTCTAGCATCTCCAGATTTACCATATAAAATATAACAGCATAATTCAGAAAGCTAGAGAGATTGCTGTATGTTCCTGGATAAAGAATAAAGAGCTCTCAAAATGCTACTCATGCAGGACTATGTAAAATATTAGATAAACCAATTTAAAAAGTCATTGAAGATTTCTATAAAATAGTACCACTATGATGTCATATTATATACATGTGTGTGTGTGTGTGTGTGTGTGTGTGTGTAAAGGACAATGAGAAAGTAATATAAAGTCAATGGAAAATGCAAATATACTTTTTAAAGTTTCTAATACTAGGAGAAAATATACCATGTCTTATAAGTGGATTGTAAGTAAAAGATACAGTATAAATCTTTTTAAAAATTAAGACCAAGCAATATTCAGAAAATTAATTAAATATTAACTATTTAAAAATTAAATATTTCAACAATTCAACTCAAAAAGTTTTCATGATAGTAGAGAATTATTAAGAATAAAACATAGACAAATACTGGAATGGCAAATATATGAGCAGCACTTCTAACAGTTTGGAGATAGGATTTCGCACAAAGTTCTAGTATGTCATGGACATGGACAGCGTCCATGATGCTTGCTGGTGGCCAGGTGTCACTTATGAGACTGAAATGCTGCTTTTTCCTTGATATCCACCCTGTAGGCCTAGAGAGAATAATGCCCCATAGGGTGCAGAAGGATCCATTTGTAGAGTATATTGATGGAAATATTTTGCTGCTGTACACAAAAGAATAATGGAAAGGCTGCTTTGGTATACCTCTCTTCCTCTTGTGTTTAATTGTTTTTCCTATTTGGTGGGTTCTTTCCATTCTCATTTACAGAGTTGTGGTCATTGTGATCCCTCTCTAGACTATCTTTTAGTAGTCTGTGTACGGTTGGCTTTGTCGTCATGAAATACTTTAGTTGTTCTTTCTCATTGAAGGATTTTACCTCTCCATCAAACTTGAAAGAGAGTTTTGCAGGGTATAGTAGTCTGGGCTCAAATTCATTTTTATAGAGGACTTTAAGTACTCTGCTTCTTGCTCTTCTTGACTTGATAGCTTGTGAAGAGAAATCAGTTATCCTGATGGGTTTTTCTTTAAATGTGATCTGCTTTTTTCTTTAGCGGCTTTTAATATACTGTTCCTGTGCTGAATTTCTGGGGTCTTGACTATTATATATCTCAATGTGGTTTTAATAGGGTTGATGTTCTTTGGAGTTCTATATGCTTCAGTTATCTGAATGTCAGATTGTTTCCCCATATTTGAGAAGTTTTCTGCTATTACTTCTGTCCATATTCTTTTTATATCATTTGCATTGACTGCTTCTTTCTCACTGATACCTATTAGTCTTATGTTGTTCATCTTTGCATCATCTTGAAGATGTTGAATTATTTTTTCCTGCATCTAGTAGTTTTTAAGAGATCTTACCTTTTCACTAGCAGCAAGGTCTGAATGTCTGTTTCAACTTTCATGAAAACAGTTTTACCAGCTTGTGATTGAGGTTTAAATTTTCTGAATAGCACATTTAGTCTGCTTCAACCATGCTATTTCTTTCCAATATTGTTCATTCAAGGATTTCATCATTTTTCTATTCTCCTATATTTTTTATCAGCATCTTGTTTAGAAGCATTTAGTATCACTTTCATTATAGTCATCATTTCTTTTTTTACTTCAGAATTTATTTCTGATCTGATTTCCTCTATACCTTTTTGCAGTTATGGTGCAATTATTTTACTTTACTTCAGATGCCATTATTTCAGAGATATCAGGTGTGTGATTTCCAATTTGTACTATGCTATTGTCTCCTTCATTTGTTCTGAATGGGCCAGAGAATGCATTTTGCTCCTTCTCTGTGTCACTATCTATGGCAGTGTCTTCTGACCTTTGGTGTAGAGCTTTGATATTTATTATCTTCACACCAGGTCTGGATGTACTTAGTTCAAACTAGTCCAGGTGGGTGGCTTGGGTCCAGCTGCTGTGCTCCACTACTTCCTGCTGCATCACTTGGTGGTGATCCCTCTGTGCCACTCTGGCAAGATGTTCTGCTCCTGGATCACCTAGGTGGGTCTTGCATCTAGACTCTCTGCAGGGACTTCTGCCCCACGCTTCCACACCCAGCCTGTCTGATGGAAGAAGTTCCATTCACATGCTGTGCCTGGGAGATAGTTCTACTGAAGATCTGGCAGGCCTGGGCAGTCTCACTCACATGCTGGGCCTGGGCTGTGGGTCAAATCGAGGCTTGCCTTTCTTCACATTCACTGATGTCTTTACTTTTGTGCTGAATTCCATAATAGTCCAGTGCCTCTTTGACTGTGTATTCATTTCTGTCAAACTTGTTTGCCTATTATTATAGGCAAATGATGGGTTCTGGAGAATAAAACAGCCCATAGACCTGACTTAAATATTATTGTTATTATTTTTTATTTATTTTAGGTACTCCAGATCGAACTCAGGACATTCTCCTTGCCAGGCAGGCACTCATACCACTGATCTATTTCCCCAGCCTAAGGTTTTTATTTATTTATTTTTATTTACTGACTTAAATATTGATGTTGGAAAAATATAAGATGATTCTTACATCAAAAAAAATATAGAACAAGATATATTTGGAAGTTTCTTCTCTGCTTCCAATATCAATAATTCATTTGCAGAATCCCAAGAATCTGTATCCTCCATAGTATGATGAGCGTCAACAGCCATAACTGTAGTTTCCAAAAGCAGAGCTAAATCGGTAGCCTCCATAGCCACTGCCCCAGCCCAGCCTGAGGATGCTTCCACAGCCATAGTCACAGCCCAGGCCACCAAGGCCCCCACAGCTAGAGCACAGGCCTCTGCAGTAGCTGCTGTAGTAGCCCATGGTATAAGAAGAGGTGAATTGAGTTTGCTTTTCCAGTGAAGGTTCATAGTGCGAGGATCGCCATCTTTACAGGGAAACCTAAATGTCCTACTCAGGGAACGTGATATGGATCTCCTTTAGAATCATGCAATTATTCTTACCCGAAAAAACTCATTCTTCAGTTTCCACATGAAAAACAAATATTAACAGTCCCTGGGCTAGTTTGGCTACCTAATTAGGTTCCTTTTGAGATCATTGCTTTAATTCTGTTAAAAGGAGCTGGTGTATATTGCAGCTACTGTACATGCTCCAAGCTCTGTGTATAATTCTTTCTAAATAGTTATTTGATATCTTTCACATTAAGGATTTATAAATGTAATTGAACATAATTTGTAGTATTTAGTGGGAAAGTTGTTATAACAGATCTGAAAATTCTGAAAAGTAGACAAAATCACTATTTAAATTTATCAGTTTCTTCATAGATTTACATATTTTATAGCACAAGTAATAAGAAGAGTTTGACCTATCATCAATATATACCAGCAACATAAAACAAAATTGTACCTGATTACTCAAACTTTAGAACTTTGTGCATAATTGTCATTTTTTTAAAGAAATGTATTTGGTTGTTGCAGGTTCTCACTGTGCAGCTCAGACTTATCGTGATCTTCCTGCCTTCAGCCTCCCCAGTGCCGGGATTGCAGACGTGCACCACTACACCCAGACTCTGGCGGGCTTAGCCCTCCCTGCGGGCTGGTGT
Organism: Ctenomys sociabilis; assembly: GCA_004027165.1. Lineage (NCBI taxonomy): Eukaryota > Metazoa > Chordata > Mammalia > Rodentia > Ctenomyidae > Ctenomys > Ctenomys sociabilis. The sequence goes on from PVKA01010632.1 coordinate 14,944, forward strand.
GCATGCGGTGCCAAGGAGAGTACTGAACTACGGTCCCTGCCTTTGCCTAAGTTTACCTAAGCAGTCACCTTAGTCTGCTGAGCTATTTTGTCCTCCATAATTGCTCTTTTTATATTTGGCTTTGCATAGTATTAAGAAAAATTTTGTTTGTACTTAGCAACTGCAATCACCCACGGAAAGACTATTAGAGATAAAAATTGCTATGTAATGGAAAGTGCTGCCAGAGTTCTTGCTCTGGGTTCTTGCCCTTTCCCCATGGTGAGTTGTAACCTCAGTGCTCCCGTAAATTCAGATCAGACCTTTTCTGTCCATCACTCTCTTTCTCCATTTTTCAGGATTAGTTAATATAGCTTGCACATTTTTTTTTCAAATCTTAATTGCAATGTCACCCATCTTGCCTTTTCCCTGGTGCTCATCATGTTCTGGTGAAGCTGTGAGGCAGGTAGGACAGTTTCGAGCAGAACTTTTGATTGAGTCAACACTGCATTCCTTACATCTAGAGCTCCATTATCAATATAATATGCAATGATTTTATATATATACATATATATGTATTTATATTCATGTGTATATTATATTTCTATATGGCAAATGATAAATATTTCATATAAACATATCTATATAAAATAAATTCAAAGAACCAAACAATAGTCATACTTTTAGTTTCATTTAAATTATTTATTGGGCATTGAACATAAACCAGTTAATAGTTCTTAAGCTGCAGATTTGTAAGTAATGAGTTCTCTGAAAGTGTTAAATCTTGTATGCTCCATTGGTGTAGAGTGATCTTGGTCTATTAACTGAAGAATATCTGTGTGAATCTACTCATGATAGCACTTGAGATACTAGAGCAAGATTTCAGTAGAATCCAGAGAATCCATATCCTCTATAGTAAGATGGGCGGTGGCAACAGTATCCGTAGTTTCCAAAGCCAGACCCAAATCCGTAGCCTCTAAAGCCACTGCCCCAGCCCAACCTGCGGATGCTGCCACATCCACAGCCATAGCTGTAGCCCAAGCTGCCAAGGCCCCCATAGCCATAGCCCAGGCCTCCATAGTAGCTGCGGCTGCAGTGGCTCATGGTGTAAGAAGAGGTGAGTTTAGTTTCTTGTTCTAGGCAAGTGTGAATATCAGCATGTGTGGAGGGATGCTTATATACCTTGGCTGGAGCATGCTACCTATAGCCATTGTTTGTAACATTCCAAGTCAATGGTTCACTTGGGCCAGCTAATTAACTGGTTTGCTAATAGAAGGAGGGGCACATAGCTCATTTAAAAATTTTAGCTTACTTACTGCTTAGGTTGACTTTAAATTCATTACATTCTTTTTTTTCCTTTGTGAGTAAATGACTGTCTTTAAAGTATCAAGTTATAGAATTTTCATTATAGAGCATATTGCGTCGTTAATGTTTGCACATTTTTGCATCATTCATTGGGTTAGTACATCTAATACCTAACTGAATTCAAATAAATAACACGTTCATTTTTCCTTAGTTGTAGAAGCCACATTCTTGGTAATATTTTTCTTAACTGTAGTTGTTTATTGGTCTTCTGGAGGGAGGAAAATACTTTCATTTGGTGAATAAAAGAAATTAATTCTGCCTAGCATAGTGTACTGTGTCTCTAAAGTTGAGTATCGATGTCAAAAGGCTTTATAGCTTTTTAAGGGCTTTTCAGCTCAATATTGCCTGTTTGTTAACTTCTTTTCTCTCTTTTATCAAAAATTTATTCTATGTCCACTTTTTAAACTGAGTAAGAAAACTGCTAGGAAATTTTTTTGTTTCATTTTCAGTGAGTTCTTTTAGAGTATAGCAACAGAACATATATCTAAAAGTTTAAGAATCCAATGAATGTTTTGGTAGATCTGCTAGATTATATGAAATGAGTCTTTTGATGTCTCTGTTTCTGGTGTAAGTAGCTGCTTACACTTAGAATAAATTTCACAATTTAAAAATAAAACACAGAAATGAAATATGACCTTATTACATTTTTATTTTCCAAAAACAAAATAGCAATAAATATTCCATAATAAAGGTCTCACTTTGATAGGCGTATACCATATAGATGATAAAAGACAAATGATAAAATAAGGCTATAAAACCTATGCATGAAAACATCCAAATATTTTGTTGATTTTTTTCAAGGTTGGAAAAATATAGTAGTGATACTCCCCTTTGGATACTGACTGTTTTGAAAGTGTAAAATGCATACTTCTTTAGAATTTATTTTTCTTAATTCAATGGACTCCAAGACCTCAACAATTGTTTGTCATTTTATTCTTTGAAGATGTTTCTAAGATGAAGAATTTATTGTGATCTCAAATCCTGTATTAAGATATATGAGATGACAAAAATATAGTCTCTTATTAGTCATGAGTCACCTTTTATCTGGAGGCTGTCTTAATGACTTTTCTTCGATTACTGACAAAATTCCCCAAGCTCAAAATCAAGGATAAATAAATAAAGCTAAATCATTTATTTAGCTCACAGTTTAATGGATATTTCAGTCTTTCGTCAGTTGACTCCAAGGCAAGTGGATTGGCAACAGACAACTTTTCAAAGGGGCAGAAAACACCAAACCTGCAGGAGCAAAAAAGGGGGAGGTAAATCCTAGGGTGGGCAGAGCACTAACACTACCTCTGAGCTCTCCCCTTGCTCAGGCTCAGGATCTTTACAGAGTGAGGACCCTGGCCCTCTGCTGTGTCACTTGGATAAACTTCTAAGCTTCTCAAGTTGACACAAAGAATAGAATCATGGAGAGATAAAGGTATGTCCTCTACACCTGAGAGTAGAATTTCATTCAATCTATCAATCATTATAGAGGCTAAGAACAATTCCTATAAATTCAATTACTTTTTCCTTCATAAAAACAAAAATTTGTTAGATTTAAAATAGAATGTAATGGAACATCCCTAGGAATATTATGCACAATGTTTCTCAATGTAACAATATTGATGGTTGTTTAAATTTTGGCTCCATAGAGCATATCTCTTGACTTTCAGTTTATTAGTATGAATGACATAGAGCAGACCCCTTCCAGGTGCTCTACTTGATGGCAAGCAGCAAGAAGAGATAACAGGATGGAGGTTGCATTGTGGCACCTGGCTCAGGAGACCTTGACTTTATTTTGGCCCTGAGTTTGTCACTGAGATTCATAATTTTTTGATGTCTTTCTGCTTCTTTATTTGTTCAATGCATATTGCCAAGTAACCTGCATGTTGCCTGTTAAAGTCTGCTGCAGGGCCAGCCAGATTGTTCAGTGGGCTAAAGTGACTGCTTAGGCAAAGCACAAAGGTCAGGGTTTGATTCCTGGCACCACAAACCATGCCGGCCCTGTCCCTGGGGTGTGCTGAGATGGTGACTGAGTCTGAGCATGGTGGTACACACCTGTAATCCCAGCGCTTGGGAGACTGAAGACAGAAGAATTACTAGGAGTCAGATCTCTATAATGAGACCCTGTAGACACTGTAGACCCTGTATTAAATACACTAAAAATAAATAAGTAAATAAACCAATAAAGTCTGCTTTATTTCAGCAGCTTTAACATGCCACTGAATGACTGAATTAAATACATTACCAATTTTCATCAGTTTAAGTAAAAAATATAAATTTATACTGCTATTTGACTTTAGCATTTGCTTTTATGAATAACACTTATATTTAAGACTTTTTTCTTACTATTCATATAAAGTGCCTCATTTTTCCTATTTTCACTAGGGTAGTGACTTAACTACAACTAAGCTGTGTGAGAAACCTTTTTAGATTTTCAGGTGTTTTCCAACAGCCTAAAATAAAACACAAATTAACTCACAATAGAGTTGTGCTTATTTTGCCTCTTAGATTGCAAAATAATCAATATGATCATAATGATGACAATGAAACAGATTGTCTTGTCCTTCATGGGAGATTAAGAAAAACAGAAAGCTAGCTACAAACATATACCTAAAATGTTGAGTCAACCTTGTATGAAAATAGTTTTGGTAAAGTCTTTTGGTATTTTTAGACTTACTACTTAACAAAATTGTCAAATAAAATAATATTTACAAGACTATAAGTTAAAATTATACAAATTTAAAATTATCAGAAATGTGGTTTATTTTATACTCATGCATTGATGTTGTCTGATCTATTACATTCCCTTGCTCTTAAAATAAAATGAATTTCTTGTTCATGAAAATTTCACTCTGCTTTTGTGTTGAATTAAAAATATGAACTGAACTGCATAAAAGACACACCTGATATATAAATATTTATGGATGTTCAGTTGATAATATCTTTCTGTTACTTAACTAAATCTAATACTATCTAAGAAATCAAGAAATAGACAAGTGTCAAATTATGAAGTATTTTGAATCTTTTTCTGCTTCAATCTTTGAAGCTATTATGTATCCATATGTTTATTTGCATATAAAAATAAAATAGCTTTTTTATCCAAGGCAATAGCTTCCCTCATTAACAGTGGGAGAGAGCATACCTATTACCATTTAAATAGTTGAGTTTGACAACCAGATTAATAACTGTATCTTATTTTAAAATTTGAATATTTTATTAAACATGCAACACAGTCACTTAGAAACAAATTAGAGGACACCAGGATTATAACAGATATATATATATATATATATATATATATATATATATATATATATATATATATATATATATATATATATATATATATATATATAAATTGACAAACTGTGTGATCTTGATTATCCAGTTAATAAAATTAGTTTTGGACGTCTCTTCATCATTTCCAATGTTAAGCTCCAGAGAACCTGTGCCCTCTCTGTCTCTATGGCCATATCTGTAGCCTCCATAGACAGAGCTATATTTACAACCTCCATAGGCAGAGCTGTTGTCAGATTTCAAGAGGAACATTTTCATAGTTGGCTTTGTTTCTTTCTGCCATAACCACAGTTTAATAACAAAGTCTATGTAAGCTGCCGCATCCACAGCCATAGTCCTAGCCCAGGCCTCCATAGTAGCTGCAGTGTTGGCTCATGGTGTCAAGAATTGAGTTAGTTTGCTGCCCAAGGCAAGATTGTGAGGGACAATGCCAACATCTGTTCTGCAATGCTTATATGCCATGATACATCATGAGATCAAACATTTGCACTTAATGTTAGTGTCATTCTGCAGATTACAGCTACTTGACACAGTCCTGATTTGTGAAGAAACCATCCTGTTCATTGCAGTGCTTGAGCTTATAGTTTCTCTGAGTCATGGTGTCCCTGAAATGCATAACAACACTTTTAGAGGAAGGAATGTCTGTGTCTGCAACATGAAAACCTGCTACACCCTAACCAGAAATCTTCATAAACTTATTATACAACACATTTGCCAGTGTTGTTCTGAAATGAAGTACCTCTTCATTTCTGTCTTCCTCTGGATAGTCATACTTTGCTTATGATTAAATGAAGGAACTCAATGAATTTCAAGACTATTCAACTTAGCATATTCTTTCAAAGCCATCTTATATTCCATGGCTTGTTCACTTTTCCAAGACAAGAGATCATTTGAAAATTTGGACACCTTAATTCATCTTTTGCATATTCTTATATACAATGGCAGAGAAAAAAAGGTGAAACATTATAATAACTCGTCAATTATTTTATCACAATGATCACTATAACTATTAACATTTTTTGTTTTACAAAATTAAAATATAAAGACTACTTTGGCATAAGACAGAACAATACAGTTGAAAATTAAAATCAAGGCAGAACAAGAAAAAAGCAGCCAGTTTTCAAGTCTTACAAGCAAATTTAAGCTGGCACAATTTCACAGCTGGTTTTGTTTCTTTCTGGTAACAAATCCATGAGCAAGTGGTGAATGGATGAATGAATTCTAAGGAATCTAAAGGTAAACATCATGGCTCTCACAAGCTTCGGTCAGTTTGCTGAACACACATGAATTATAAGGATTTTTAACAAGTGAGTTCATCACCTGACCTCAGGGGAAAATAATCTTCATTTTATTATGTTTTATTTGCATTAATTTTTCTTTGAAGTGTAATGAACATATAATAAATTATATTGTAATAAAACTTTGAGTATAGCCTTTGATGATGATGTTTTGTATACAATAGTTTCCCCTAATCTGCACCTTCACTTTCACTCTTTGAGTTATCTGAGAACAATCAGAGTCCAACATTGAATAGAAATTTCTAGAAATAATTAACATGATTTAAGCTGTGCACTCTTTCAAAGAGCATGATAAAATGTTACTGCAACTTTTCCTTTGCACCTAGAATGTAAATCATCCTTCAGCTTGATATTCTACCCACCCATTAGTTACCTAGCTATCTTAGGTATCAAAACAACTGATGGTGCTTTGGAGAACTCAAGCACAAATGACACTTTCATAGCTAGGGATGCACCATGATGCCAGCCATTACCATTCACCTTATTTCATCACGTAAGTAATAAGTTATCTCTCATCATTATAATGAGAATAGTAAGTGCATATGATATTTAAAGCAAGAAGGGTTACCATTACATGAATTTATTATACTGTATCTTATAATTATTCTATCCTGTTATTAATCTCTTATTATTTTAAAGCATAAATTGTGTCATAATGATATAAATATAGGAAAGTAAACCACATAGAGAATTTATTATTATCTATGCTTTTAGGCATCAACTCGGAGTAGGTTGGAATGGACATTTTGTGCTCAAGGGGCGATTTATGTGCTTTTTCTACTGGCCAAAAGCTCCCTAACACTAAATGTTTCCACTGCTCCTGTCTGGTCATCATCATTCCCTAGAAGCCACCATCTCCTACTTCTTTTTTTTTCCATGTTCTACTTCTTAACACCAGCTGCAGTGCATCTTGTTAATGGCTTTCAAAAGAACAAATTTACTGTACTACCAACAAGAAACTTTTAGTGACCCCATATCTTTGACAGTGTTGGCCATTTTAAAACAATTTTAGTTTAACATCCTGTAGACATTGGCAGTGCTGCTCTGAAACTTAGTGTGTCTTCATTCTGTCCAGAAGTGTCTGAATATTGCTGTCATTTGAAGCTTACTTGATAAGTAGTGATATAAGGCAGGCTTTCATATACTTATGGAAACATATGTTGTAGGAGTTCTTTACCCACAGATATTTTCAGATCTTTGTTTTGAAAATATTTATTCTCAGTATGTGGTTTGTTTTTCTACTCTAAAATGATGCCTACTCTAAAAAGAGTTCCTTGGAATAATGGATTCCAATGCATTAATTTTTTTTATTTCATGTTTAATGATTTGTTCTAATTAAGAAACTTTTGACTACTTCACATATTATATTTTACTTTTTTCTCAAGATTCTGCAAAACCTACCTGGATTTATGATGCATCCTAAATTAAAATACAGTTATTCATTTGGAGATTTAATTCTGGTAGTCAATTGGAGCTATAAAGCCACAAATCAGACAGGCATAATGATGTTACTTTTCCAGGCCTTTCCTCATTTTGGGGGCTGAAGTTCCTGTTTATTCATTAAATACAGTCCAACAATCAGTGATGCAATAATATGATAAAACTGCACTGTGCTGTGAGTGTTAACAATTTTCTCAAGTAATCATATTGGTTATTCACTTTAAATATACAAAATGTTATTTTGGATTGTGGTTCTGTTAGTCACAGAAAAGTAGAGTTTTTTATGTGATATTTTTGTTTTGTTCAGTCAAAATAATCGTTTACTCCTCCAGGGAAGATGCTGAGCTATACCTTCTTAGATGTATATTTTTGAGAACTACATATCACTTCTTTGAGTGAAACTCTTGATAACACTGTTCTGCACAGTGTACTCATTTGTGTGTTCAAGTAAGTAAATCTAATTTCTCCAATGCACTAGATATTTTTTTTAAATAAACTTTAAATTTAACATTATTCAAAATGGTTATTTATATATACAGTTATTTTGAAACCGATAAGCTCATCATTCTATAACAGAATATTTAAAAATGAAAATGAAGACAAATGATCAATTTGCTATGATAACTTAACTCTTTGAAGAAACATATAAGCAGAGCCTGAAAATGTTGCATTGATTATCAGGCACAGGACAGTATCTGTGGAGTAGGGTGACGACTCTAAGGCAGAACAGTGTCCAGTGTTCCTTAAAGCAGGTTTGTAATTGGGATTTCACTATGAATGACATTTTAAAGTTTTTAGGAAATTATTTCACTTTTTAAAGTTTCTAATTTCTTTTTTCTTTTTGTATTTTAGGGAAGGTCTACAGGGTGTTCAGGCTCTTACTACTAGATGGGACTCATAGGGATCTGCCTATTTATGGCAGCCCAAGAGCTGGGATTACAGGCGTGCATTACCACACACAGTCTCAATTGCTGTCTCAGCGTGCCCCGCAGGCAGGGCCAGGACAGCATGCCCAGGGATCGAAGCCCTGGCTCCCTGCTTGCAGGCACTTTAATCTGCTGAACTATTCAGCCAGCCCTGAAGGTTCTATCTTAAGATATTTAGTTCAAGCTTTGCAAAACTTTATCAATAATATTATTGAATCTTTAACTAAATCCAAATTTACCAAGATAGTAAGCAGAAATATAAAAAATGGAAGCCATGTGTGCACTTGAATTTATGATAGTTTATTGTAAGTAAAACTGAGAAAGGACTACATATATGAAAGTATAGATAAGGGCACCTTATGCCCTGATACAATTTTAAAATGATAAAAGTTTAGATTAGATTCTTCAGCTCTACTTAATCCAGGATATCTTTGATGAAGTTATGATGGTCAGGTTGAATAATCTTCTTCTGGCATCAGAGAACAGATTGCTTTCTCAGTGCAGGATTTCAGTAGAATCTGGAAAATCCATATCTTCCATAGTATGATGGGTGGTGGAAGCCATATCCAAACTTTCCAAAGCTGGAGCCAATCCCATAACCTCCATAGCCACTACCCCAGCCCAGCCTGCGGATGCTGCCCCATCCACAGCTGTAGCCCCGGCCACCAAAACTTCCATGGCCATAGCCCAGGCCACCAAAGCCTCCAAAGCCATAGCCTTGGCCTCCATAATATTTGCTGTAGTAGCTCATGTCTTCAGAGATGGTGAGTTTGGTTTTCTTGTCAAGGCCAAATCCTGTGTGAATGTCAGTATGTACAGAGAGGTACTTATATATGGTTGTCAGAGGATGTGCTCAGTCATATGCATATTCTCTACCTGTGTCACTCTATGGACTGCCCTAATGTTACAACTCATTAATCTTCTATCTCCTGACACAAAGAGGCACTCATTCTTGTTAAAATTACTCCAGCTTACTCAACATTCTATGTAGAATGTCCTTGATGTTATTGTTTTGCTTTTATGAGGAGAAAAGGCTGACTCTTCAAACTATCCACGTTATAAACTCCACATAAAATGGCTCATTATCAAGACTATTACATCATCTGCATTTGATGTATCTATTTATAATTAAATATTTCTTCTCTTTTCTTATCTCATGAAGTGATTACTCCATATTCAGCTATATTCAAATCTATGTCCTCAGTCTACAAATGTTAAATCTGTATTTTCAGAAAGAAATTTATTGGAGGGGTAAAAAAAAGAAATTTAATTTTCAAGGTGAGGACTTCAAAAAATGCTTATAATCAGGATGTATGTGAACAATTTAAATAAACGTTTAAGATAGCCTGCTGTGTACATTAGCCAAAAGGAAGACACAAGTTGATTTCTACAATGTTATTCACCATAGCCTTTGTGATATTTTTGAGTTACCCACCAGCCTTAGAACTTTTGGGCTGCAAAATATGTAACAGTTAATTTCAGAGACTGAAAGCACACAATTCTTCCTAAATGCAGGTTTATCAGAGTAGCAGCTAAGTTTTTTATTTAAAACCCCAAACTGCTACCTATATTTGCTTCTATGAAGCATTTTACTAAAATTTCAGATTGCATCGTCTTCTGCTTTTGTACGCTCCAGCCAATTTCCTCCTTTCATTACCCTTCCAAAACTGCATACATGGTCTTTATTTTTATTCTTTCTATGGTTTTCACTCTTCTTCCTGTTCTTTCAGTATTTATTAGAATTAGCCACATGAAGATCTATGAAATTGGAAATATTTATTCCCTCTCTGACTTCCATTTACTTATCTCACTCCATGCTTCTTTATTTTTCTGTCTTTATATTTGCATCACAATATGTTTCCTTTTGCTTTTATAAATCTGTTCTATTGCCAGTTAGTCTAAAGAAACTTCTAAATATTCTTTACTGGGTTATTATAGTTCATTTAGGCAGTATTCTAAAAAAAAAAAAAATCCTTCCACCACACAAGCTTTCTAAAATTTTTAAAAATTTGCATCAGTTTCATGTTTGCAAATGAAGGCACCATAGTAAAATGTCACAATAAAGGCATGCACATGTGGAAAGTTTGCATGAGCTTCACAAGACTCTGGGGTCACTTTATTGAGTTGCTATATTGGGTCCCAAGTCGACACTCTGAAAAATGTCCTTTTATTCTTCCTTTTTTATTTCTTTTGTCATTTTCCTCATCCCAGATTTATGTCTATATATGAGATAGCTTCAATAATTGTACTGCTAATTTCTTCTAGTCTATTAAAAGAAGCGGGTAATGCTTATTTTTCTTTTACCATTTACTTTCTCATAACTTTTTCTAGCCAATATTGTATGTTTATATCTAGTAATCTAAACAATTAATTTGAATACAACAGTACAATATAACAACCACTATTGACTTCCTATCATATTGTGTAGTGAAATTCTGCATTGTTTCTTTATTTTTTTAAATTTATTTTTTATTTTTATTTTTTGCAGAACTGGGGAATGAACTCAGGCCCTTAAGCTTGCCAGGGAAGTGCATATTCTACTGAGTCATCTCCTGGGCCCTCTACATTACTTCTAATGCTTTTTCCCCAATTTTTGTTATTCTCATTAAAAACTTAAAAAAAAACAGGGCTGGGCAAGTAGCTCAGTTGAATAAGTGTTTGCCTGGCAAGCTCAAGGGTCTGAGTTCAATAACCTGTTTCAAAAAAAAAAACAAAACACAAACAAAAAATTACTTTTTATTTTAAAAATCATCTTTTAATACTTGTCATTTGATTTGAATTACAAAATTATAGTGAATACTGTAACTTTCAACATGGCCTAGAACTTACAAGTTCTTTGTCAAGTGAATAAGCAAATTTTTACAAATGACAGATCTAAGATTTAAAACCTATTGAATTAATCAAATAACTCTTAAGTAAATTGATAGTAACATAATGATCATGATTATGTCTATTAAAATTTGTTCAATATTCACAACTGCATTTCAGCACAATATCTTTTCAAAAAAATAGTGTGTTGTGAATTTTAACTTGCAGAGAAGATGTTTTCATAATGTTTCATATCTCTTTTGTACAAATAGCCCATTTCATTTCTCAATGAAGCTGAAGTCAGGTAATATGTTTATGATGGCAGAATAGAACATTCAAAGATCAAGATGAATAGAGATATCCAATTTTCCATGACTTACCTTTTAAGAGAAACACATGAAAAAATGAATTTGAAGACACTGCATAGATTAGAAATATCTTGAAATTTTAATGTTCTAAGAGGTCTTTCAGAAAGAAAACATAGAACCACAAATAATGCCTATTAGAATAAAGAAACTAAAGATACTACATCTCATATTTAACATAACCAGATAAAGGAATATGATTATTAGCTAATTTGTATTTGTTTAAAATGGATATGTATGTTAGTACCAGAAACATAAAAATCAAAAGATAAATGAATATGAATTCTCAACAGTGTCAATTGTTATTTTCAATATGAACAATATTTTTATAGTTTTAAAAAATAAAAACATAATACTTCCTACAGCCTTGTAGGAAGAAAAGGACTAGAAGAATAAGTCAGGCCCAAAACCCAAGGTAGGCAGGAAATTTTAAAGACCAGAGCAGAAATTAATGCAATGAATGTGAAGAAAACTATACAAAGAATTAATGAGTTCAAGAGTTGGTTCTTTGAAATATTAAATGAAAGTGATGAAGCTCTATCCAATCTTATCAAAAAAGGAAAGAAAAACATAAAATTCAAGCAATAAGGAATGAAAAATTTTAAATTTCTGCAGACCCTAGAGAAACACAGAAAATTATCAATACCAACTTTGAAGAAGTTTACAGGATAGAAAACACAGAAAAATTAAGATTCCTAGATACATAGGAATTACCAAAGGTGAAGAGAGGTATAAGAATTCTGAATAACACAATACCAGTTGATGAAATTCAAAATATAATCAAAACCCTACTAACAAAGTAAAGCCTCCTTATAATGGCTTCAAAGCTGAGTTGTACAAGAAATTTAAAAACGGTTTAATGACACCTCTTCTCAAATTCTTCAATAAAATTAAAAGCAAAGCAAGTCACCCAATTTTGTTCCTGGAGGCTAGTATTACACTGATACCAAAACCAGAGAAAAACCCAGCTGAAAAAAAGAGCTATATGCCAATCTCCCTAATGACCATAGATGCAAAAATTTCACAATAAAATGCTAGCAAATAGAATTCAGCAAGTGAATATTGTATATCAAGACTGAGCTCACTTCTTTCCAGTAATGCAGGGCTGGTTCAATAGATGAACATCCATAAACACAATACACCATGCCAAGGGTCAAAAAAAAAAATCACATGATTATGTCAATAGATTCATAAAAAGCTTTTGACATCCAACACTCATTCATGATAAAAGCTCTAGAAAATAAGAATAAATTGTCTTTACCTCAATCTGGTAAAAGCCAGCTATGACAAACCAACAGCTAATGTCATACTAAATGGATAAAAAAGTAAGTGCCTTCAGTTTAAAATTAAAAAAAGACCAGAGTGCCTACTGTTACCACTCCTATTCAATACTGTTACGTAAACATTATCCAGAGCAATCCACCAAGAGGGAAGATAAAAGCATTAATGACTGGAAAGGAAGAAGCAAAGTTATCATTATTCACAGATGACATAATGCTCTACCCAGAAGACCCCAAAAACTACCATGAGACTTTTATATTTATAAACAAATTCATTAACATAGAAGGATACAAAGTCAGCACTCAAAAATTAATAGCATTTCTGTACACCATAAACACACTGAGAGATAGGAGGGAAAACACACCTTTCACAATAATAAAAAATATGAAACACTTAGGAATCACTGATACAGTGAAAATTACAGTACTTTGAAAAAAGGGATTGAAGATGATTTAGGACAGTGGAAAGACGTTCCTTTCTGATGGGTAGGAAGAACAAACAATGTGAACATGGTCATATTATCAAAAGTATTATACAGGTTTAATGCAATCATGATTAAATACCATTAGTATACATCACAGATCTAGAGAAACATTCATAAAATTCATCTGGAACCAGAAGATTTCCAGAGCAATAGAGTAGCAAGAGCAATCCTGGGCAACAAAGGAAAGGTAGGAGGAATTACAATCCCTGACTTGAAATAATACAGAGCCACTCTGATAAAATGAGCATGATGCTAGCATTAAACACAGACTTGAGGATCAGTAGAACAGATCAGAAGAGGTAGATACAACCTCAAACATTAAACTCCTTATCTTTGAGAAAGGGGACAAACGTGTTCACTGGAAGAAAGATGCCCTTTTTAAAAAATGGTGCTGGAGGCCAGCAAGATAGTTCAAAGGACTAAGCCTCTGTTTAGGTCCCAGTAGGGATCTGAGTTTAATTCCTAGCACCACATGCTGTGCAAACCCACCCCTGGGTGCACTGAACAGATACCTAGTCAGGGCGTGGTGGTACATGCCTATAATCCTAGCACTGGGGAGGGTAATAACAGGAGAGTCACTGTTTTCATGCTCCCAAGCACTGGGATTATGAGCATGCACCACCACATCCAGTGTCGATCCTGTCTCAGTGTGCCCTAGGAGCAGGGCTGGCCCAGAACACCTGGAACTGGTCTACTGTCCCTGCCCCTGCCTAAGCAGGTGCTTTTTTCTGCTGAGCTATCTGGCCAGCCCTTGCAATCTCATCTTTTTGAAAGATTTCTGCACATGAGAATAAATCACTAACAGATTAAAAAGAAAATCCACAAATTAGAAAAAAAATTAACTGACTGTCCCTCAGACAAAAGACTTCTATCTAGAACTTGTTAAGAATTTTAAAAGGGACAGTATATTTTCCATCGAGTATTGATGTATTGACACTGTCCTATTAATCAGCTTTGAAACTGTCTCATTGATATTTGCCTCTCAATAAAATAAAATAAATGAAAAAGAATTTAAAAAATTCAGGGACCCCTATATTCAAAGACCCAATTCAAAAATGGGCATCTGGGATGAGTATACTCTTCTCAAATACAAATGTCAAATAACATATTTTAAAATGACCAACATCACTGGTCATTCAAGAAATACAAATTAGAACAACCCTGAAATTCTCCCTCACTCCAGAGAGAATGGCTATGATCAAGAAATCAACCAATAGCAAATGCTTGAGGGAATGTGGACAAAAGGAACCCTTTTCCACTGTTGGTGTTGGTGGTGTTGTAGACTGCTACAACCACTATAAACTCTCCTCTCTGGAGATTCCTCAAAAAACTAGGAGCAGAGGTCCCATTCAGACAAGATACCACCCCCATTGAGTATTTTTCTAGAAGAAATGAAATTGTCATACCACAGTGATATATGTGCATCCATTTTTATAGCAGCTCAGTTTGTCATAGCTAAATCTGCTGATTTCTGCTGGTCTATTGAAATGAGAAGTTAATGCTTAGTATTTTTTTCTTTTTAACTTTTTGACTAATTTTGCATGCTTATATATGGTATTTGTTGAATTTCTTTTGTTTACTGAAATTTGTATCACTTTTTATTTTACTGCATTTTATTCTCTTTAAGAAATACAAAGTTCAAAAAAGGTTGAAGCCTTTCTTGTGAGTAATAAATAAAATTTCCAGATGACATTTAAATTTGGTAATATAAAATAGAAATAAATCAACATAGTGGACTAGGACACTTGAATCAGGTTAACTCTTTTCAAGTGTCAATTCTTTTCTTCTCCCATGGATTCTTTGTTCTTCAAGACAGGGTCTTACTATATAGTCCAGGTTGGTCTTCAATTTACTATGTACCCTAGGCTGACCTGGAACTCATAGCAGTCCTCTGGCCTCAACCTCCCCACTGATGGGATTATTTGTGACACCATGCAGTCACTTAACTGTACTTTTCTATGTGCCCTAGAGGGGGCAGCAGTATTCAATCTACTATTAGGGCTAACTGTTGCCCAAGAATTAAATTTCAAAAATAAATGAAAAAGCAAACAAATACACTATTTCCTGAATATAACATTCAAGAAATGTGCTATTTCAATGGACCAGCATATTTTAGGCATCATGTGTGTAAAAACAGCAACAATGAAGCGCTTGCCTTGTGGTTATAATACTAAAAACTCTACTTAGTTAAACATAACTCTTTGAGGTGAATGACAACTTCTATCAGTTAAAAGCACAGAAAGACCAAGCTCCTGAGTATATCTAGGTATTTTCTTGCATTCAAACTTAGAAAATGTTTTAATATCTTGATGCCAGTGTTAAGAGAAGCAGTCCATGCCACAGAGGAATCATGGCATAGAAAACTAAACCAATGGCGTACTTTAAAGTTTACATGTGGAGCTGGGGAGATGGCTCAGTGGAATAAGTGCTTCCCTGGCAAACACAAGGGCCTTAGTTCAATCCCTGGTTCTGCCAAAAATAAATAAATAAATGAATAAATAAATAAATTTACATGTATCTTGGTTAATTTGAAATTATCTTACTAGCATTATAAAGGAAATGTTATGATGATAGGTCATTAAAAATAAACTAAAGAAAGTTATATGTACTCAAGAAAGTTTAGAAATGTATTTTTTGTTTCAGGAAGTTTAGAGAAACACTTTGATTTATCACTGGTCTTTTCTTGCCATGAGGGGCTAAATTTTGAAAAAAGAGATGTGTCATTTACGCACTGAAGAATGGTAAGACATTTAAACATAAATCTCAGGCCTGTGAGATAACATAGTGGGTTAAGTGCCTGCTTAGGCAAGATCAGGAATTGGGATTTGATCCCCAGCACCATATGCCATGTCTGGGTGGAGTGAGCTAGCCACTGAGACTGGGCATGGTGGCACTCACGTGTGATCTCAGTTCTGGGGAGGATGAAAAAAAAAAGATCATTACAGGTCAAGCTATGTAGTGAGATCCTGTACTAAGTTATAAAAGTAATTAAAAAATTTATTACAATGAAAGAAATAAAAATCATCAGACCTATCTGAAGATCATTATTTAGTTCAATATAATTATATAGTTTTGTTCTTTATACAAATCATTAGTTGTGAAACTATTTGTAAAGTAAATATTACACAAAAATATTTTGAGTTCCAAGATTAATGGAATTTGGGTGGTATCTATTCTTGATAGAACATGGAATTGAGTACATGAATCAGTCAAGACCCTTACTGAGTAAGTCTAGGAGATGTGATGGAATGAAGCAGATAAAGTTAGTAGTGTAATGGGTGGCTTAGGCACTGCGAGAGGCGGGCTTTCTTGTGCCTGCTGGATTGGCTGGAGAGCTGCCCACGGTACAGATGTGTGAGAACACACTCTCTGCCTCAGTTCTCCATCTCTGTTTCCACAATCATGAGTCAAACAGATTTGCTGTTGACAACAGATTAAATATTCTCATAATTATATATTAATTAAAAACCATAGACAAGATGGTTGTATAATATGTTTACAAACTATTCTAAAACATATAATGAAACTAGTAGAAATAGAATATTCAATGCAATACTGACAAAATTGGACAAATTATATTAACTAATCACCAGATTTACTAATCTGAATAATCAAGAAATGATAATGGTATACTTCACTGATGATGCAAAAAATGTCATTGTATAAAGTTAGAGATTCTAGAATTAAATTCTTAAATGGCACAAAAGCAAACCAAATATCAACAGGTGATTAAATACTTTAATACTTATACAGAATAAGAAAAACAATTTAAATACTTGTTTCATAGTATAAATAAAAATTAATTCTAAATGGATTACACTTTGCAGGTGGGCATAATAGTTCAGTTTCCAAAATTTTCAGATAGTTTTATAGTACACTCAGTGTTGACAGAAAATTATGCATTGTAAAATAGACTTAAACAACAGCAAACCATAGAGTGCTAAGAAAAACTAAGAAAACAAACATTCATATAAAGTCACACATGTGGCAAATAATGGTGATCCCAGGTACTTTGAGAGGATGAAACAGGGAGCATTGCAACTTTGAACCAGCCTGGGCCAGGTAATGACTTATCCAGATGCAGTCACGAAATAAAAATAAAGAAAGGTGCTGAGATTCTAGGACTAGAGCCCAATATGTATGCTGTGGGTCTGGGTTCAATCCCCAGTACCAACAAAGAGTATTCATATGCAAGTAGATGTGCACACCAAGAGTAAATATGTCCTGCAGTTTAAATGCCAAGAGAAAACATTCCAAAGACTTGGTACATAGAAAGACATACAAATATCATAACTATAGCAAATATTCAATGTCTCTAGTTTTGGAGTTATCAAGAAAATGCAACTTAAAATCACTATTATCTAATTTTTTTTCTCACTAAATTGTGAAAATGAAAAAAATATATATTATATATTATATATATTATATATTATATAATATATGTTTGTATATTTATTTATTTATAATTCAGTGGCTGGAATTTAATTGGTACTTATATAAAAGTATATATGAGCTTAACTTTAAAATACTTCAAAGAATTACTACAGCACATTTTAATTTGATTTCCTATGCAATGACCAAATTAAGTTTTTAGGCAGTGTTATATTGCTAGGAGTGTAACGGCAAGCTTCTGGCACAGACTGTCACACACAATATGTTCTACTAACATGTTTTAATTTAAAGAATGCTGACAGAAAGCACAGAGATAGACTGAGAATTTGGAAGATAGGAGAAGGGAAAAGAAGAAACAAAAAGTTTCAAAAAAAAAAAAGAAACAAAAAGTTTCAAGGCGATAGATATGTGTATTTTTCTGCATTTACTAATACATTTTTAGAATAAAACAATACAATGAAAATAACAAAAGATGTAGGAAATTAAAATTGCTCCCTAGAACCGCTGATTAATGAACACATTACATCACTACCCTGACCTAACAATTCATAAGACAGGCAGTCAAAAGAAACTAAATATCAGGGACTGGATAATAGGTTTAGGAGACTCTGATTCAGTTGCACAGTAGGAAGCTTTCTATGGCTCCTTCGTATAAATTTATTTTTAGCAGAAATTTGCCAGAACAATATGAATGCAACTAGAAGCCAAGGGTTCAAGTAAGTTAATATTGTGCTTAATATTTATACACTGATTACAGTAATTTTGGCCTGTGAAATAACTGCCATAAATCAGAACTTATCTTAAGACTTTAAAAAGTCCTGTGCTACATTATCTCAGGATAAACAAAACAGGGTTCTTGGGACTGAAAATTGGATTCTGACTCAAAAATACAAAATGGTAAAGAAAAGTCACTGAGAAAGGTCATGTATCTCTCTCTAAAACTTTATCAATATTTGTTATTGATAGACTTAATAATAGAAATAAATTGTATCCTCAAGAATTGCTTTTATTTCAAATATCAGGAAATAGGCAAAAAAAGATAGATGACTAAAGTTAAGACCATACTGTAATATTATATTAGATATATTTAATGGAAAATGATTATAGAGATATTTCTCATTGTGAAATACACTACAGAAATTTCAGATGAAAAATTAGCACTCTGAGAAGTAAAGGAAAAATAACCATTGTGGTATTATATCCAATATTTATAGAATAAACTTAAATTGCTATTGAGTAATTGTACATATGCTGACAGTTCTTATCTCTCATGCAGACAAGCTTGTAAGCCTCATAATTCATCTTCCCTGTCTGAGCCAAATTGGAGATATATTAAGTAGAATAAAACATTTGGAAAGTTGGATTCTGCTAATGGATCATTCTTTCAATAACTTTCTTTTCTGGAATCTTAGCAGAGACATGAAGTAACAGTCTCTTCCACTGCAAATCATGCATCAATATCTGTATCCATATCTACCACACTCAGCGTCATTCCCAGACCTGAATCTGCAAAAACTGCCATATGTACAGCAATAGCAGTGGACACTGATGTCACAGAGGCCATAGCCCATGCCTCCAAAGTAGATGGCAGGAGAGTTCCTCATGTAGAACGGAGGTTTAATGTTGAATGACATTAAAACATCTGTGTTAATTTTGGTACATTTTGGGGCGGGGGAGATAGCTCAGTAGTATAAGCCATTGCCTGGCAAGTACCAGGCCTTGAGTTCAATTTCTGATACTGCAAAAATAATTAGTACATTTTAAGCATGCCCTGTAATATTTATGTCATGTTATCTGCCTCAAAAAATCTCAGTAGTCCATTTTCCCTTAGTTAAATCATAGGCCTCATAGGCTTTCCCTTGGGGTGGATCAATAAATATTGCCATAACTCATGCTCTTTGGCTCTATTATTATTTATGATGTATTTGTAAAGCCTACAGAATTAATTTTTATCATGATTTTAGGGCTTCAGTGATTTTATAATTTCAACTCATTTGTTCTTTCTTTCCTTTCTCTGTTTTTGGTGAGATGTTTTCCACACATCTAAAAACCATGACACAAATAACTTATTGATAGGTTTGGATTAATGGGAAGGTTCTCTGTTTATTACTCAAGTATTATTACTATTTTACTTTTAGAAAAGGTATTTTCAGTTCTATTTTAGCATTAGATAAAAATTCATTTGCCTCTACATTTCCCTCAACATTCATTATACAATGCTTTGTTTAGGCATCTGAAGATATCTTGATCCCTACTAGATAATTAGATCTGGTCAAGTCTGCTTCAGAGATATCTTTTTATTTATAGAATGCCTCACACATAAATGATGTGTTTGGTAAGTCTTGCTGAGAATTAATATTTTTATTTCATTTCATTATGTACAAAAATACATATCATAATAGCAGTGGATTTAGGCATAAGAGGCAGTAAGATTCTGCTTTTCATCTGGAAATTCAACAAGGCCTCATTTGAATTAAAAAGAATAAAACATTCAAAAGACATTAAAATGATACAGAATTTTAAAATAAGACAGAAATTTAATGATTGTTATATTGCATATTACTATCTTCAAAGTAGGTGTTCAGATTATCAGACATAGGGATGCAAAGTTGTTTAAAAATCATTAGTTATTTTTTACTAATTGAATTAGTTAATTTTTACCAATTGAATTAGTAGTGTAATTATCTTATTTAATATAAAACAGTAGTGCAATTATCTTAATATATATACATTTTTTCAACCTTCCATCTTCCTTTTCTCTTTCCCTTATCCCAATTGTTCTTTCCTTTTGAGCAGTTGCTTTTGTTTTCACAATATATATTGTACTTTATGGATTTTATTTACTTTTATTTACAGTTTCTTACACTAGGAAAAGTCAAACTTGTTTACTCTACTGGTTGAAGCAAATCTTCAGCCAAGTTCAAGAAATCTTCTTTTCTTTCCTGTGCTTTAGGATACTAATTTATGAAAGGAGCCCTCACAGTCATCCACTTTTTCCGCTCAGTACTGAGGACCACAGTAGATTAATCCCCTG
Organism: Ctenomys sociabilis; assembly: GCA_004027165.1. NCBI lineage: Eukaryota > Metazoa > Chordata > Mammalia > Rodentia > Ctenomyidae > Ctenomys > Ctenomys sociabilis. Next base: position 35,598 of record PVKA01010632.1, read on the forward strand.
AGGAGTATTATCTACGCATGATTGTATAGCCTACTCAGGAGTCTCTTGATCCAGGCAACTTGAAAAATAAGATTAACTAGCAGTTACATATTAGTAATTTAATGGTTTAAAGATACATTTCTGCTTCTAATGCATGGAAACTTAAAGTACTCAGTAGATGTGTAATCTAGATCTCTATAGTCATAGCCAAGACCTTTATAACTAAACCAAAAATCACAGCCTAAGTCTCAGGAGCTTCCAGAATGACAGCTGGAGCCTGAAACCAGAGAAAGGCAGTTAAACATTGGTCTTCATAGTAATTCCCAGGGTCAGGGTCCCTGAATTAGAATCAAGTCATCTGTATTCCTCTGTGTGTGAATATCTGAAAAGGCTTCTACACTCACTCAGAGTGGATGAATAAAAGACTTAATCCAAGCTGGGCGTGGTGGCGCAGCCCTGTAATCCCAGCACTCGGGAGGCTGAGGCAGGAGGATTGTTGTGAGATCGAGAGCAGCCTGAGCTACAAAGTGAGCTTAAGGCCAGCCTGAACTGCATAGTGAGACCCTGTCTCAAAAAGACAAAAAAAAAAAAGACTTAATCCAAGGTTATTTAAAACCAAGGCTACAGTAGAAACAAAATCCTGTTAAGGGACAGGAGATCCTTATTAGGTCCTAATTAGAAGGGATCCAATTAAGGAACTATTCATTTGAATTGTCTGCTGAGCTTGGTTTCTACAAAACATCTTATGCCCATAATGAGAAGTTTGATATACTCTGCAAAGCCAACCTGCACTTCATCTCTCAAGTGAACTCTATGCAAAACTTCAAGGCATCAAGGAGCCTTCCGATTATATCCCCTGGGATGTGTCTTCCAACTAGGTCTTCTCCTTGGTACTTAACTTTAACTAAATTAGATGATTCTTATTATAGTCATGTGATGCTCAAAGACATCTCAGTCTGTGTGTGGTCCACATGTGCCCTACATAATATTAAAGTGATGCTGAAAAATTCCTATGCATGCATGACCTTGAACTGTCACAAGGTTATAGAAAGACCAATTACTCATATGACATCATAGTGAACAAATCTACTGCACTGGAATTTCTACAAAAGAATAGAAATACAAATGTCACAGATTGCAATAACTGATAATGATACCACATGATTCATTATTAATTTATTTATTATTGTATAGTTTCACCACTTTTTTAGACTACTCTTTTACTTAAAAGTGTACTTTAAAAGCATGCCATGTTACATCAGTAACAGCCTGATACATCTCATGTTCCCTGGATCTCTTGATTGTCTCATTTTTCTGTGTTTTATTTACTCCTGTGTTGTTTCACCTATTACAGCACTCAAGTACACAGAATTAGCAGAGCAAAACCCCTACTAGTGTTCTCAGAAGAGGCTATGATGTGACCTGCCTAGAAAACATTCATAAGTGATTAAGGTTGACACAGGTAGAAAATCTGAGATGGTTATTTTGCTCACCAGGCATTTCTTATTTCACCACAGTGAGCATCTTGAAGAATAAGAACAAAGTGACAGGAGCTATTAAAGGATATGCTTCACTGAAAATAATGAGTTGTGGGAGCTTTGAGTTTAATAACAATGCCAGAAGAACCTATATTAGATATGGACAAAATTCTAATGACCTGGAATGAAGACCAGGTACAGAAGCATATCACTTTCAGCACCATTTTGATCAAAGGCAAAACAAAATGTTTGTTTGGGATATTAAAAGAAATTCTAGATTGAGTTATAATGTTGAATGCATTGGCAGTTTTGCCTAATATAAATGATGAAAGAGTGCTGATTTTTATAATATTGGAGTGTGTTGTAAGTCTACGAGTGCTGGTGTGCAGACAACTCTCTGGATAAGCTGGTGATGTATGAAAATTAATTCTTAGAATTGCCAATAAGGATGAAACTTCTTAATTCTAGAATAGATGCTATAAATGCTTTTTATTTACAAGTAAATTAAGTCAACACCAAGTTAGAAGCCTTCTAAGACAGGATAACATTCTTGCCCACACGCAGTGTTCCATTTTGACAATTGAAACCCTTTTCAGTCTGGCACACTAAAAAACCCATAGCCCTTGACAGTAGCAACAAATACACAAGGTCAGGTGTACTGCAGGAGCAATGGATGCCCTCCATTCTCTTTCATAATGCCCCTTAAATTACCGTGCCAGTGAAATAGAGATACTATTGGGAAAATAATATACCTTTCAGAATTTTACTTACCATTTAAATTAGCCCTACACAGTTCACCATTTACTGGTGATCTTTATTCTACCATCAAAATGGTGCTTCCGTGCCCAACACTATTGCTTTGATTCTAACAATGCCTTGGTAACTTATAGCAGTTTTTAAGGTTTACTGACTGAAAGGAACATTTTCCAGCATTATTAAGAATTGAGGAAGATATTTAAAAGGGCTAAAGCAATTCTTGGAGGATTACAACAGCCACAAATGCATCCAGAACCTTGTCTGGGCTTGGGGTGTTATAACTAAGGAGGACATGTGCGGCATCTAGAAAAACACACTTAAAAATTATTCACAACTTCAAAGACATTGGGAAGGAAGAAGATTTTGCAAATATTATGAAGGCTGCAGAACATATGACAAATGACTTTTTTAAAGCTACTTTAAAAAAGTTCAATGAGAAAAAAGTTTAAACTAATAGTGTTTAGCCAAGATAATCGCATCTGCATCTTGTACTATGAATAACTACTGCAAAGATAATAATATACTATGTATTAATTATGGCTACTGTCATATTTTGAAACTAGCTCATTGCTACTACTTTCTCAATAAAATTAATTTAAAAAATGAAGTTCAATGATTGAGACCAAAAAAAAATGATATGTACAAATCTGTGATCAATTCAGAGTACTCAAACAGTACTTGAATAGGTTAATATATATACAAACAATCAACTAAGATAAAGTTTTCATGATAGCAAAGAATTGCTAAAAATAAATCATAACCAAAAGGCAATCTGGGGAACTGAGGTGGACACTGACCATATCAGAGCAGTGGCTCCTGAGGGGTTAGCTAATGAGGAGCTATTGAAACAAAGAAGAATGTGCAGCTGAAAGTAGGAGAAGAGAAACTACAGAGGGAGTAAGGGAAGAGAGAGCGCATGGAGGAGGAAGGGAGGGAGAGGAAGACAGAGGCAAAGGAGAAGAGGAGGAGTAACAAAAGGGGGAAGTGGACAAAGTGAAGGTGGAATTCCAAAAAATTTTAGCAAAAGCTCTAACAGGCACATTTGAAGATCTTAGCAAGCACCTTAAAAAGTTTTAACTCATAGATGTCAGCATTGAAAAGTTGTCACCAATGGAGAGGAACACTCGTGCTGCTTGCTTTATTGGCTTGCAAACCAGTGATGAAAAATAGAAAGAAACCAAGCAAACTACCATGGCCATATTTCTGAAAAGAGCAGCATCTCCCTCCTGCTGGGTTGTAGTAAAAATTTGAGAAGAAAGCCTTGCTTTCCCCAGAGCTATGGCTCTGCCTGTGTTTCTGCCATGGAAGCCCCCAGAAGCATACTTATACAGACGAGAGACAGCAGCCTGGATGACTCTGACCCCAGGTCAGCCATGTAAGTCTATATTTTGTGTGTACATGAGTTTCTTTAAATGTGTAGGCATTCTTTCAAATTTTAAAATAAGAAAAAATACACACAATACGATGTAAAAAAATTGTACTGCCATATAATTTGTGTTCACTTTTACCTAAATACTGTAACATAAAGAGTTTTAAAAACTAAAAAGTTTAAGGGAAATTTACAGTTAGATTACATTAAAACTGGAGATGGAAAACACGTTCATCAATTTGGCTGCAGTCAACTACAGTCATCAGTGAAAGCATCTGGTCATACAAAACAATGCATTCTAATTCCCAGAGCTAATTCTACCCCTGCAAATTTCACAAGTAATATCTGATAGAAGTCTGAAATTTTTATCTTTTGACATTGTACTTTTACTGTATTTTTCTATTGAAATATGATTAGGTACACAAATACTTGCTATGTATTACATTTGTTACTGTATTCAGTATATATTTTTAGCCTAGGAGTAGGAGGCTTTACTATCCAGCCCGTGTGTGGCAGGCTCTCATGTAGATGTGTGAGAGTGAACTCTGATGTTTGCATACCATAAAGTAGATGAGTGACGGATATCAGCATACCTGTTAAGTGGTACATGACCCCAGCTAGCTCTACACATCATTAAGGTTAAGGAATTGTATGAAATTGAAATTTATTTGAAGTGAACATTCCTTAGTAATGAAAATATTTTTTATAAAATTTCACAGCATTCAGTATTCTGCTTGTGTATATTCACTGTACATAATACTGTAATTGCATTCCTCTTAGAATATATATATATATATAATATGTAATTATATATATTATACTTATACATCCTTTGCAAAAGGATGTATATGTATCTATATATGTATTCTTGATCATTTTCTTCTCTATTCCATTCCTTATTCCTTATTCCTCTTTCCCAAGATCTACTTCCAATATCTATAAAGTCTAACTTTTCTGTTTTCTAACATTTCTCTTTTTTTTGCTATTCCCATTCTGGGCATATTTCTGAAAGAGTTAAAATCATATTACAGTAATGCATACATATCAAGTTTATATCAGTTCAATCCATAAAAGCCAGATTATGGGAGTGTTTTGTATGCCCATCACTACATGAATGTGTAACAAAATCCACTGTGTAGACAAGGGGGAGCACCACTCATCCACCAAGAAGATAAATTTGAGTCATTTGCTGGAAAATAGATGGATCTTGAGATTATAATTCTAAATGAAATAAATGAGTGATAAATATCCCATGATTTTTTTTATATGAAAATCCAAACTAGAAATGAACAAAATACATTAGTAAAACTTAGTAAAGTATTTCAAGCTACATTTTAACACAAAATCATGCTTTAATCATATAGTGAAAGTATTTTAGGCATGAGAATTTGAGCTTGAAATTATTATAAGCAATCAAGAACACCAATATTTTAAATTTGTAGCTTATGCTTAGTAAAGGAAAACATGGCATACTTTCACTTTCTTCTGTCAATGTAATTTAAATTTTACACTCCTGAAAACTTAAAACAGATTAAATGTTCCCACCAATTTGTTACTTTCAAAGCTAAAATGAATTTGTACTTTTTCTTATTTAATTATTAAAACCATAATTGTATAATTTCATTTATCATTTATTTAAATATATCTACCTTCCTTGTTTCCTTCTTTATTCTTCTCACCTTTTATCCACTCCTCTCAACTGCATTCTAAAGTCATCTATATATATATATAAATGGTGAACAGTATTTCTCACCATCATAACGCCTCTACTATGGAAAATAAGTGTACAAAAAAGTATGCATTATAACTCAATATTGTCATGGTGCTAATAGATTCAAATGTAAAATCTTAAGTTTCAGAATATGAAATTCAAATATTTAAGAAGTCCAAAGGTGCAAACGATCTAAGTGAGCAGATGCTCGTTTTACTGGGCTTATACCAACTTGACTGCTAAATAAAGTATCAAGGGCTGGGAGAACTCTGTCAAAGGTCAACTTGGATGGTTGGCTACATTTGAAATAATACTTAGAGAGGTTCTAATGAAAATTCCTGAAGACATAACTATGTATAGATTAGAATTCTCAGAGAAAAATAATACAAATTTTAAAATTAAAAAAAGAGACCGGACGTGGTGGCGCATGCCTTTAATCCCAGCACTCGGAAGGCTGAGGTGGGAGAATTGTTGTGAGTTCAAGACCAGCCTGAGCTACAAAATGAGCTTAAGGCCAGCCTGAACTGCATAATGAGACCCTGTCTCAAAAAGACAGAAAAAAAAAGAGCTATTATCTCTCTGATGAAAGTGAAAGAGTAAATAAGGTCAAAAATATATGATATATATATATATATATATATATATATATATATATATATAATAGATATATCGTATGAACTGGAAAGAAATTATTCAAAAGGAAAGAAGAACTAGGGTGGGGGAAAGGAGGAACAGGAAGATTTCAAGATAGTTATATTACTAGTTTGTCTTAGTTCATTAAAAAGAAAGATTCATGCTTATATTGTTTGGAGAATTTTGTATGCCAATATCTTGTACTCTGAGCAGCTACTTGAAGATAACAATAATAATATGAAACTATTATATAACTATTAACTAATATATAATTCTTAATTAGTATAACTATCATTTTTATTTAGTTTTGAAATTTTGTATTTTACAAAAAGAAAAGTGACCTCTAACATTATAACTTCAAGTTACATGCCATGAAATCACACTAGAATAGAGTGAAATGATGTCACAGCAAAACCTCTGCCAGAATCGATATTAGGTGGTAGAAAAATAATGTAGCAAAAACTGCTTTTCTGCAAACTTTACAAGTCCATTAAAATTTTTATTTTATTTTTAGCATCAAGATCTGCAAACTAGCCAGTCAATAAAGCTTAATTCAAATGTAGATGTGCACTCCCTTTGCATATTGTCTCTGCTTTCCTGCTACAAAAACTGAATGCAGAATCATGTTAGAGACCCTCGTTCAAAAAGCATATAGATTTACCTGCATGTACAGGTGAGAATTATTGTGTTTTCTGTGGAATATTCATCATTAATCATTAGGTGCTCTTTGTTCTTGATAATTGTCTTGGATCTAATGTTGCTTTTTCTGACAGCAGTACAGGAGCCTTAGCTTCCACTTAATTAGCAGATGCACGATTTATCTTTCTATGTGCTTTTAATGTAATCTGACTCTTGATAGTTGCAGTGAGATTTTCTTTATTGTTGGACTCTTTGTTAACAGTATGTAAGTAGATTTTTGACATGTGGGATTTTGTTAACTTTCTTTTAGCTCACAGGAGTGATCACATTTATGTCAGTGAGACTCAGTGGTTAGTGTATAATTAGCATCCAAAACACTATGTTTTCCTGTTAAACATACTTGGATTTTATTTCTTTTCCCCTTGTTTCTCTGCAATGAATATTTATTTAATTAATCAATTTAATCATATTTCTTAGAAAGCATGTCAACCATATTGTCATAATTTGGGATTATTACAAGGGAAACAATACAATAAGGGACATAATTTTAAAGATTATTTTCTAGTCACCTAAGAGTCATATACAAAGACTCAGAAAAATCTGTCCACACACTAAAGATCAAAGAATCCAGGTGAAGGCCTGGTCCCTAAGATGTTTCATGAGTCCAAGTAAAAACCTAGAGCTCATAATAATGCCTCCTAAAAGTCCAACTAGAGCCTAAAGCCTATGACAGTGTCTCATTCAGGCCCACTTCATGGATCTGGGCTGAAAAGGCCAAAATTCAGTCAGTGGTAGAAGCTAGAAAGTCTGTGCTAGCAGGATAAAGGATCTGCACTGGCAAGCTGAGGGATCTGAACTGGAGCCAGGAAACGATGTTCTAGGAAAGAACCAGAGCTCCTTCCAAAAGTATTACAGCTATTCTCAGCAACGGTGAGGTCCCAAGCTCCCCCAGAAATGAGGAAAGCTGAGTTTCCTTCAGGAAATCCAATGTAATAAGTTTCCACAGGAAGCTGAGCAGGGCACCATCTTCCCCTCTGAAGCCAAGAAGTGATGTTCAAGGTGAAGACCAGCGCTCCCCCAACATGAACCATAGCCATTCTTAGGTACAACAAAGCCCCTGAGCTCCTTAAGTGACAAGAATGATCAAGTTCACCAGAAAAGCCAGCATGACAAGGTCACCCAGCAGAATAACCCAAGAGAGCCAGCAACTTTCAACAGCTTCTCCAAAAGCCTGCCTAATACCCTATTATGCTGCCCACACAGTCCTCAGGTTGGTCTCCCATACCCAGCACCACACTAGCTCAATTCAGCTGGGTGCATCAAGTTGACAACCAGCTAACAATCCTATTTCCATTCTAATTTTTAGTGTTTGCTGTAGAGATCACAAAGTATATTCCTACCAATTCTGAGTACTACTTCAGATGTACCTAGTGGCTATACCTAATAACAGTATTCTCAGTTCTAAATGTGCCACTCTACTCTCTTATATTATTTCTTTAACCATGTATTCTTTCATCCAATAAATATCTTGTTACTGGTATTGACTGAACTTCAACTACTGGTTTTCTGTTTCATTCTCTTCGTTTTTGTTTTATAGTGATATATTATGCATTTCAATATACATTCAGGGGTCTTGGATGTGTTGCTATTTTTGTCTGTTTTCTTTACTTTTTATGTTAGGCAGTCTCTATCAGTCTTCAAGGTCATGCACTCATTCTGGGCTGTAGGCTGTGAGGAGTGCGCCGATGAGCCACCGTGACATTGCTGAAAGCTACCATTTATGAAAAGAGAATCTAGCTATATGATCTGGAGAGTGACATAGGCTGGAGCTAGGCATTGGCTGTCTTTTGTCATTTAAAAAATGCACCAGTGTTAGGGACAGAAGAGCAGGCACAGGCATGTCTTCCTTGCAAATCTTATCCCAAAAGAAAATGTATGTTGTAATAATTTCTCATTGTGGGACACTGAAGTCAGAGAATATATATCATGAAAAGGATGATTTATGTGGACCAAATGCTTAAGTATTCACAAGATTTTGGATATCTAAATATAATTAGATTTGCAGAATGTGAAGTAAGAAAGTGAGAAGTGCCTGAGCATATACCACATGTAAAAAGGGTTTGAAGGCTAGAAGGAGCAGCATTATTTGCCAATCAGTTTAGCTTTCTGCTTCATTTAGCTGAAAATCATGAATCAGCAAAGCACAGGTGTGCAAGCAGATCTGCTGTCACTGGTAGACCCTGGGTAGCACTGGATGCTGACAGTCCACACAGCCATCTGCTGGGCACTGCCAGTGCTGGCTGTCAATATCTTGTGCCTGCTTGTGCCTGACACTGTAGGTCGACACTACTCTGCTGGTCTCAGCTGTTGATCTTCCTTAGCTGCGGCTCTCTGGCCATCTGCAGTATTAACAACTCGGACTACATATATGTCTTTCTTTAGTAATAGACTATTCTGTTCAACACCATTCATGATAAAATTCTCAAGTAGGCTTACACCTTATGCCAGCAGAGAAGTAAATCATAAACTAGTTTACCCAAAACACCAGTGTCTGGCTACAGAGCAGCACAGCCTACACACAGAAAGGAGGTATCCTAAAGTAAACCCTGACAAAGCCCCAGCCAGTGCTATTTATACAGCAGTGTACAGGATATTGCAGAACATGAGCAGTGAAAGCACAAGTCTTCTGGGAGACTTGATGTGTTGATGGGCGTCCAAATAGTGGGCCCAGATGCTTGCCTGCCTGACCTTGGCCACTACAGGTTATATTTCCTTTCTTCAAGAATGCGACAGGGTTGCTAATGTGGCTGAACCCACATGATAGCGGAAAATTGGACTTAAATAGTAAGAAAGTAAACAACTAGGTAGCTAGAAAAACACCAAAACAAGCTGTCCCAGTCCACTTCGGGGCAGGAGGCAGCAAAGAGACGTGAAGGTGGCCACTAGCCAAGTCACACCTCAATCCAGGCTGAGTAGGGAAAAACAGAAAAATCAGGTACACTCTTCTGTTTCATTATCTAAGAAAACAGATAAGGCTCCAAAAAAAAAAAAAAAATCAGAAAGAAAATATTTTTCAATACATTGAAATTACAAATGAAATATCTAAGTCCAAACAAACCTAAGTGAAACAAGGTTCAGAATGTTAACAAATAATATTTATTAAATTAATATGACCATATAGACCAAAGAAAGGAAGAAGAAAAAAATCTTCATTTACACAGCACAGCAGAGGAGAGAACAGCAGGTTTAAGGATACTTTTCAATCAGGACACAGATCGTCATACAGGACAGAATTTTCAGTAATATCCAGATGGCCAGTATCTGCCATAGAAAGAGGGACGGAAGTAGCCATAACCACCGTAGCCTCCAAGGCCGTAGCTGGAGCCATAGCCGTAGCCCAGGCCACTGAAGCCTCCCAGGCCATAGCCAAGGCCGCCGTAGTAGTTGCCGTAGTAGTAGCTCATGGCGTCAGGAGCTGAGGAGTGGGTTTGATGTGGATGGCGAGGTTCTGAGAATGAGTGTCACTGTCTGCACCCGGGCTTTTATACTTTCCCAGGTGGGTGTGGCAAACCACAACAAAGGAGTGTCATTCTCTTTACAAACACTTCTTGATGAAAAACAATACTAGGAAGCCATACTTTTCATACTGTGGACAGCTCCCAAGACAAATTAAGACACTGATCCTTTGAGTTTGGTTTTATTGTCAGCTCTCAAAATAAAGCTTTCATTAGTACAAATCTTAAAAACATTCCCCGTCCCCCCCCCCCGTGTTTTAGAAATTAAGTGTTAGAAATCAAGCTCTTCTTTCTCAGATAGCCTGTGACTTTTCTCAGTGGCAATGGTATTTCCACTTTTTGATTTTCCTTGAAGACAGGCTCTTCTTCCCTTTATGAATCAATGAACTACAAAATTAATAAATAATCTTAAATGAGTGAAATTCAGTTTAGATCCTGTACATTCATAAGTTTATATAGAATGTGTAGCCTAAAGGACAAACATTTGGTGATTCTCCTGTTTGCACACTACTAGCATAATAACCCTTTAAATGTTTGCTTTTATTTTTAAAGATGATTTTCAGAATTTCTCAAAAAGTATTAATTCAAACTTTTTTTCATTTTTTTAAGAAGGAAAGATTATGTGACATGATGATTCAATTGATTCCTCTAAAATTATTCCTCAAAAGAAATTTCCTTTAAAACCTTTTATCACTCTGAAATCACTCCTTCTCTTCCTTCTTAGTCTTCTTTTATTGTTCTACCTCCCAAAAATCCTACAAATATGCTCGCCTTATCTACTGCAGAATTGGTTTTTGGTTCTATTTTCATTTTGAGTTGGTTATTCAAACTGGGAGAATGGTCCCTATCTTTATATTCTTTGTTCAGTGCTTGAGAAATTAATGTATACTTACATTACATTTTGAAACTTCTTTGCCAAACACCTATTTAAATTCTTATTAGTCCATTTTCACAGTGCATCAGAATTATGTGCCTTGTACAAAGTTGACAGATGCACTTAACACCTCACAGTCCATTTTTGTCACCAGCTTTTGGTTCCCTCCCTCCATCTCTCCTTCACCTTTCCATCTACAAAAGTTCTACCTTGTTACTTCTTATTATTTATCATATATTTTATTCTTTATATAATTTTGGATTCTAATATAAAAGAAACAGTGCTATGCTTAAGTTTATGTTTCTGACTTATTTTAATCAATTTATATTCCTAACTTATATTCCCATGAAGCATCCATTTTCTGGAAAATGACTCACGTGTCTCTTTCTTTATGGCAGTGTGACACTCCAGTTTTTATTAGTATCACATTTCTTTGTATGTAATTATCTGTTGATAGACATAGACCACTTGGAAGATTTAGCAATTATGAATGTTGAGGTTATAAACATGGATATGGATGTATCACTGTAATACTGTAATTTATCTGAACCTTGATTGTCACAGTAGTCTTACTTTGTTATCAAAATATATTTAGGTTTTAATTGTTTGAGATTTTTCTGTTTTACTTTATTTAGTTCATGATATCAATCATAGTGTTTGTTGGTATATTATATCACTTTTACTCAAAGTCAGCATTTAAGAGTTTGATTTATTTCTAGTATTTTGTAACTTTTAATTGCATTTGGCCTTCATTTTCCCCTTCTTTCTCTATTAATAAATATTTATTGTATTTTTTTTGTGGAACCTGAGATTGAACCCAGGACCTTGTGCTTGCCAGGCAAGCTCTTATTCTACTGAGCTATCTCCTTGGCCCCTAATATGTAATTTTATTTTCTTATGTCTCCTAGAGTTTACTTACTGGGAAAGGAAAGTTACTGAAGATAAAAAAACCAGAAATGAAGTCCCAAGGTACTCAGTGTGAAGGGTTGGGATCCATATAATAAGTTAATTTTAATTTAATTGTAGAGAAAAATAATAAAAAATGAATAACATATTTTAATGGAAATTTTTAGTAGTAGTTCAATATAAAACCCATTAAAAGCTTCACTTTAAATAAAAAATGAAACACTTCTTGTTATGCAAACTAACGATCTCTATTAGTAATTAACAAAGAGTATATATTGGAGACCTCACTTTTAAGAACAGTTTAGTAACTCTTGTCTTAATTTCTTATACATTCAATCCCTGATTCCTCAAAAGAAAAAAAAATCTGTCTTAATTTCTTATACATTTCCTTCTTTTTTTCTTTCTTCTAATTTTGCATGTATATAATATGATTTATTCATATTGAAAGACAATAATATATATTGTTGGAAGACAATACTATGTATTACAACAAATACTGTGAAATTCATATTATTTTGTTAAGTGAAATTCTGTACCACCTGCAATTTTTTTGTTTTAATTTGAATTTTTACTCTCTTTAAAAACTAATACATAAATATATAAATAAATGAACAGTTAAGCTACATCTCCTTCTAGAACACCTGCCTTGCTGCTTTAACTTTGTTGAAAGTTGTTATTTTTTTATTAGTACAGCACATGTGTGTAGTATGGAATGGTTTTTCCTTGTGGGAAGTTGGTACAGGTACATGTTCTGTCTTAATAGATTTTTCATCCCTCTTTCCCTTCCTTTCCCATCCACTACTTAATCCCCCCCCCCTTTACTTTTTTCTTTGACACCTTTATAATTCAAATGTTCACTTCCTTGTATGGAGTTTGTAAATGTAAATAACACAACCCAATTTTTTTTTCATGCCCATCCCTTCCCACACTCCCCTCGACCTCTATGTCCTGAATCTCCACTCCCTTGAGAAGTATCTGTTTCCCAGGTTCCTATTATCTATCAGTATTTTGCCTTTTGTTTCTTTCTGTTTTCTCACATTCCAGAAGCCATGTGAAATATATGTTTACGTGTGTGATTTGTGTGACTTAAATTTATGGTCTCAAGGTATATCCATTTTCTTATAAATGAACTAATTTTATCTTTCTTTATTGCAGAATAATAATCCATTGTGTATGATAGACTATTCTCTTTATCTGTTCATCTGTTGATGGACATACTGCCTGTTTTTAAAGTTTGGCTATTGTGAATCATGCTTCTGAAAACATCAATATGCACATCTCACCGTAAAATTCTATCTTCAGTTCTTTGGGAAAATACCTAGCAGAACAGCTGGGTCAAATGGAATATCTAGATTCAGTGATTTGCCAACTCTCCACACCAACTTTCACAGTGCTTTTACTAGTTTATATTTCAACCAAGTACATTCAGATTTGTTTCTTTCAAAAGGGATACTGCAAGTCAGTAAAGCTACATAAAACATGACATTTAGGATGCAGATGTAAGAAAAACAGAGTTGCCCCTTGTCAGTTTGTAGCTTCTGCGTTCCTAGCAGATCAGCATTCTTCTCAGAATATCCTTCAAGGTCAATATTTCACAGAAAAAGAGCAAAGATAGTAGATGTATTCTTGCCCTGGCCACCAAGGCTAGAGTTACATACACTATAGTAGTTGCCTTGTAACTCAACATATCAAAGGTTGAAGAATTTGATTGACATAAAGTAAATATCTTGAGAATGCAGATTCCAAAGAAACCATTTTCTTTTATATCCACAGTGAAATGTGTGATACACCATAATGCACATTTGTCAGTTGCCTTGAAAAGGAATCTCTGACAAAAACATATCATTACGTCATCTATTTATAATGTATAGGTAGCTTGCGACATGAATCAAGTCAGTTTTCCTTTGAAATTATTTGACTGTCATATCTCACTCTTTTGAATGTAGGGTTAAATTCTATATTCAAAGCTGATGAGTACATGTATTTCTACATTAAAAACATAATAATCAAAACCCTTACATCAGGTAGCTTATGCTTGTCATTGCTGAAGTGCTTTATATAGTCAAATATTTCTTTCATTTCAGCTGTTATAATTTGTTCCAAGAATTTTGTTCCCTTTTTCTCAAAATTTCACAAAAATGCCCCACAAATTGTAAAATTTGCATCCATAATTATGTAAGTTTGAGCTAGAAAATACAAATTACCCAGAGAAAATAAAAAAAATATGTGTTCATTCTTTTGTTTGATTCATCTATGTAGTATTATTCAGACTACAAAGAGTCAAGTTCTATTAAATTGCATGCAAGTATCCTCACAACACAGTAGGATTAAGAAAGAACTGAAGAAGCTAAATTTAAATAATAAATCAACCACTAGTTTTACTTTTTTATGAGCAAAATGTATTTATTCAAGGAAAGAAAGCTCCTAAGCTCCTGTCTGAGAGGGACAGGAGTCCCCCCTACCCACCCAAGCTGGTGGTTCCCAGGAACTTGTCTTTACCAGGCACTTTTATAGAGGATAACCATGCGGTGAGGTAGGTCTAAGGTGATGAAGAACATGGGAACTCGCTTAAGGTGGGCATGAAGTGGGACAAAACTATAATCAATCAGTGAGATTATAAGTACATTTGCTCAGGTAACATTGATTAAATCCAGTACCAAATGGGGAATTAAGTCATGTAGCAAGCTGGTATGAATAGGGACAGGGTCTCTTCCATTGGGGGGTGGGCTAGTGACCCATTTGGGCTCTTTCAAGGTGATTGATACTATTTAGAATATGAATCCCTGATGCCCATCCCTAGAGAAGTATGTAGCTGTGTTTGTTTCCCCTTTTGTCTTGAGGTATGGCCTATATGGGAGTGTCTGTCTTTTCCAAGTTGCAAAGCCACTGTGTCTTCTATTTTGTCTCCTTGAGGGCCTGGCCCTTAGTCTTAATTTTGAAGAAAGAATGCCAAGTCAAGAGAAAGAAATACTCATTATGTAGCTTTAAACAAGGACAAAATCCAGGTAATAAAATAGCTAAAAACAATATTTCCAGTTAGGTAAAGAACAGATGATGTTATCTATGCTTATGACTTCTAAGAAAATATAAAACATCAGTGAAGTGCATAATACTAAAAAATAAAGTTTTTATTGATTGCATAATTAAATGTATACCTATATTATTTTCTATTTCAAGAGAAACAACTTTTTTCAGATCATCAGCTCTAAAAACTTAACTAGAATTCTTTTCACAGCTGACACTCATTCAACCAGTTTTCAGAATATACCTTTAAAAAAATTTAATTTATTGGGGGCCGGGGAGATGGCACAGTAGAAGAAGCACTTCCCCAGCAAACTCAAAAAAGAAATGTAAATTATTTCATGATTCCAATACACACGAGGCTTGGATTCATTTTTGGGGAGTGGGTACATACACAGAAAGCAACTTATTTCTGTTTTTAATCCCCTCCTCTTTCCACTCACCTCTCTCTGTATGTGTGTATGTGTGTGTGTGT
This sequence comes from Ctenomys sociabilis, assembly GCA_004027165.1. NCBI lineage: Eukaryota > Metazoa > Chordata > Mammalia > Rodentia > Ctenomyidae > Ctenomys > Ctenomys sociabilis. The sequence continues at coordinate 50,954 of PVKA01010632.1, forward strand.
GTGTGTGTGTGTGTGTGTGTGTGTGTGTGTGTGTGTGTGGCTAAAGCTCCTTTCTCCTGCCCTTTACATTCTTCTTATATTCTTCTTCCTTTCATTCCTGATATGTTGTCTCGTACTCTGAATGGTGTATACTGGGACTTCTTTGCCAAGTGTCAAAAGTATTATGGTAGATTTTCTTTTGTTTTGCATTTAATATCTTTTTATAAATTCTAAATTCACTTCTCTTTTAACATTTATCCAATATAACATGAAAATCTCACAGCTGTATTTATCATTTAAAGAAGTACATATGTTAAACAGCAGCCAATCCTCTTTAAATCATTTTTTCCTTGTTCTATAAATAATATTCTTTTATTAGCGTAACAGTGCATACAATGCTCTCTTTCTAGGTAATAGGGCTCTTTAATTTGTCAAAATTCTAACACTTTGTGGTAAAAGTCTACTTCTTTATGTATTTAATATAGGGTCTACACAGATTGAACTTGTAGTGATCCTTCCGTTTTCAGCCTTCAAAATGCTGGGATTATAGGCATGCTCCACCACCGCTAGTCTCTCTCTCTCTCTCTCCCTCTCTCTCTCTCTCTCTCTGTGGTATCAGGAATTGAACTCAGGACCCTGTTCTTGCCAGGCAATCACTTATTCTACTGAGCTATCTCCTTGGTCTGCCCAGTCTCAATCACCATCTCACTTGCCACAGACACAGGGCTGGCATGGCATGGGGCTCAAACTTGGTTCCTTGCAACTGCCTTAGCAGCTGCTTTAATCCTCTGAGCTATCTGGCTGGCCCAGAATTATACTTTTTAAATTTTTTAATTAATTTTATAGAGAAACAAATATAATGAGATTTCAAAGCTGATTAGTAGAGCAGTTTCAATAATTAACACATTGCATATTATTGTCTTCATAGTGGTTATTCACAGTATAAGATGCAGACATGACATTCTGTCCAAACACTATTAGTACAAATCTTTCTTCCCATTGAATTAAGACAAAGTAGCTGTATATCTATGCTAACTCTTTTGTATATACAGGTACAAAATAGTCCTTCATTTGTATCACCTGTTTTTGTTGAGTTTTGTCAAAGATGTGTATTCCATTACCATCTAAATATTGTAGGTATGTGAATTCAGCAAAATAATCCAATATAGTCCAGTAGTCCATAATAGCAGTGGGTTATCTGTAGGACTGGCAATGTCAGAAATTGTTGACTTGAGCCCTTTATAATTCAGCATAGTAATATGGTTTTACTTAACGTAACTCATTATTATTATACTTTTGTGCTGGATAGTGAAGACCAAGATTAAGACCTATATAATAAGAAATGTATCTTTTGTATCTGATAATGTCAGTCAAGTCCTCTCAGGATTTATCCTGCAACCCTGAACTAGTTTGTAGATTCTTTGTTAGTGTCAGACATGTGAATGAGTCACGGCCATTGCTTGACCAGTTTGCTGTCTGTGAAAGGCTAAGAGAATGTCTTCTCTCCATGTGACTCTCCTTAAGCACACTCTACATCATCAGCCACTCTCCTCTGTGGTCCCATAATCTCCTTGATCAGAAAATTTGGTACATCATTGAATTGCAAGATGTTACAGTAAAGGTTCTCTTGTGTCCTATGTTCTCACTGACTCTGAAAGACTAGGGTTGAAATGTTGGCTGTCCTGGTAGCCCTAGTTTTCTCTAATTTTGCTCTACAAACTTAAGTAGTTAACCCTCCAGAAGAGAAGCTTAATGATATTATTACCCTATACCATAGGAAGTTGAGCTTAACCTCACTATCCGTCTATCAACATCATAAACATGGCATGCAGCAGGTAATTTCCATCAAGTACTGATATATTAAATTTTAAATCCCTACAGAATGTGAAGAAAATAACAAAGAAATATTTTAAAAAATTAGAATGAACAATTACATATTTTAACACAGAAATTTACAAATATAACCACATACAACATAGTATCAGGATAGTCCCCAAAATGCCCGTCACCTGGGGAATGGATGAAAAAGATGTGATATTTTTATACAATGGAGTATTACTTAGCTATAAAGAATGACAAACTCAAAGCCTTCATCTATAAGTGGCTGCCATTTGACAATGTACTCATAAGTGAAATAAAACAGACCCATATATGTAAATATTGTATAGTGTCCCTAATATAAGAAATCAAAAGAAGAAATAAAAAGAGAAAGATATAACACAAAATGAAAGTGAGAACTTAAGGATTAGACAATGAAGAGAGGGCAAAGATAGAAGCTAGGAAACATGACAGGGGCAAAGCCATGCATTTATACACACAAAATTGGTAAGGCAATGATCCTGAGAATCTTCAGCAAGTTTTTGAAAATAGCAGTCAATTGGTAGGATTCTCATCCTTACTAACTATGTATGCCGATACCTGTGAACTAAGCAACTGCACTGAATAGCAATGTGTAACACTAGGGTCATTCTTAGAAGGCCCGTCATTCTGGTCTTCTAAATACATACTGCTTGTCATGTCATATCAATTACTGCTATACTGTCTCTCAAGTAAATATTTTTATTTAAAGGGGTTATAAATGGAAACAAGAGACAAGAAACAAATATATTATAGAATTCTACTTTTTTAAAAGGAATATTTTAATACATTTTTCAGTATTCTTTAATACCTTGAGTCTTTACCACAGACTAATGTAGTTGTCTATTGCCTGAACATTGCTTGTCAAAACATTGGCTAAAAGAGAAAAATATAGTGTTGTTTCAAAATTAGCATTAAAATTATTATCATTTTGAAGAGAATTATAAAGACGGCACAATTGTCTTCCAGGATAGATTAAGGAGAATCTTAAAATATATATATACATTTGCAACAAAAGCTCTAATATTTAAGTTTTCTTTTCCATTTCAAGTTGTTACAATTTAAGTAACTAAAGGATAGACAGACATACTGAAGGGCAGGCAGATGATGATTGAACGGTCTTAGTTCTGTCTTGACTGAGAGAGACTTATAATCCGAATAATTTCTTCTTTTTTTAAAAAAACATGCATTTGGTTGTTGCAGGATCTCACTACGCAGCTCATATTTGTGGTGATCCGCCTGCTGTCAGCCTCCCCACTGCTGGGATCGCAGGCAGGCCCCACTATGCCTGGTCTCTGGCCAGCTCAGTTCTCCCTGAGGGGGAGGCTGGCATGGCCTGTGGTGCCAGGCAACGAACCACGGTCCCTGCAGTAGCCTAAGCAAGCTCTTCCGTCTGCTGAGCTATCTCGCTGGGCCAATTTCACCAGACTAATTTCTTACTTCTTGAAATCATGAAAAAGATTAAGCCCAAAATGCTAGTTCGTTGAAAAGCTATGGAGGTTTACATGAGAACAACTGAAAATTACCTCACCAAGTAGGTGAATATTGTGTTATGAATCACATAATGTATGACTAAAACCTGATAATTTGGTATCATAAGAAAGCAAAATAAAAATAAAAAATATTTAAAATTTTAAAAAATAAAATAAACAAATGAAATGTAAATATAAATAAAAATAAAAAATTTTAAAAAAGAAAGCAAAATGAGCTATATATCCATGAACAGTGTCAGGTTTAAGAGAAGACCACAAATAGTGACCTTCTAGAGATAAGTAAAATTAAGGATAAATTAGAAAGAAAGAGTAGAATCATACATCCATAGTGAATTCTTATTATTATTAATAATAATAAGAATTATTATTTCTTTATATCACAAAAAAGTCTTTTTTGTTTGTTTGTTCTTTGAGGTACCAGGCATTAAATTCAGGACCTTGCACTTGTCAGGCAAGTGCTTAGGCCGATGAGCACCATTCCCAGCCCAGGAAAAATGCTCACAAGCCTAAAAAGACAATTGGTAAAACTGTCATTGATTATGGACAAAGATCTTCCCCAAGGTCACATAATGAGAAGAGACTGCAGTTGGATGCTCTGTAGGGCCACAGAGAGTACGCTCCAGCCCTGGTTATACCACTTGCTGTTTATGAAAATGAAACTGGCCAGGGCTGCAGGAGCATGGAATTGGGCAGCAAGGCATGGGCAGGTTTTCCTTGTAAAGCTTATAAAATGATAGTGTTTAATGGGTAGATGTGTTTTACAATTTCCCATTTCTGAGATCCAGAGGTCAAACAGATGGTTCATTCAATGAAATCACATGAGTTAAGTGCTCACATATTACGAAGGCAATGGACGTAAAAGTATATTTAGTTCTGTGGAATGTTAAAAAAACAGAGAAATGGCTGAATATATGACACAATAAAGCAGTTACAGACTATTGGTGTTTATCATTAGATCTAAGAAAGTATATAATTCTACATACAAAAGATTTTTGAAAAATATTACTCATTACATCAATATTACACATGAAAAGTGAAAGTGCAAAAATGTAAATGAAACAGTTCAGAATGTTAATAAAGAATGTTTATTGAATTTGCATGTCCAGACATATCAAAGACAGGACAGCAGTTTTAGGGATATATTAGAAAACAGATCATCATACAGGAATGCATTTTCAGTAATATCCAGATGGCCAGTATCTGCCATAGAAAGAGGGACGGAAGTAGCCATAACCACCGTAGCCTCCAAGGCCGTAGCTGGAGCCATAGCCGTAGCCCAGGCCACTGAAGCCTCCCAGGCCATAGCCAAGGCCGCCGTAGTAGTTGCTGTAGTAGTAGCTCATGGTGTCAGGAGCTGAGGAGTGGGTTTGATGTGGATGGCGAGGTTCTGAGAATGAGTGTCACTGTCTGCACCCGGGCTTTTATACTTTCCCAGGTGGGTGTGGCAAACCACAACAAAGGAGTGTCATTCTCTTTGCAAACACTTGTTGGTGAAAATCAGTGCTACTGAGCTTTCATGCTAAGGATAGTTCCCAAGATAAAGAAAGACCCTGGTCTTTTGAACATAGCTTTATTGTCATTCATCAGAATACAGCCTTTACAGAATCATTAGCTAAAATAGAACAAGCGATCATAAGGACAAGCATGCAGTGATTCTCCTATATTTATATATTAATGTGATGACTCTTTAACTATCTTTATGCATTTAACGATGATTTCCACTTATAATGTAAGCCAAACCTCATTTTTAAAAAACAGTGAACCATCATCATTCAAGTGATTATTCTTAATTAACCTTAAAAGCCTCATTTCAGAATTTGCGAGCCATTCTGAATTAAGAATTTCTGAAATCAATCCTTTGTTCTGTCCATAAAGCCTCCTCTAACCATTCTAGCTCACAAAAACGTAGAGAGAATGCTACTGTTTAAAACCACATTGCCTCCTGCAGAATTAATTTCTGTTCTTGTTTTCATTTTGAAATGATTACTTGAACTTATTATAAACCTTTGAAATAAACCTTGTCTTTATATTCATAGTATAGTGCCTGGGGAAGTAATTTCTATTTTTATTAAATTTTGAAACTTCCTTGCAAAAATACTGAATTTTCATACCAGAAATCTGCAGTACACAACATTTACATTCTTTCCTTGGAGTTTGTACACATTGTAAAGCATCTTCATTCTTTTCTTTCATCCTCATTCCTTCCCTTCTTTCCCCTCCTTCTTCCATTTCTTCATCCTCTTCCCATCTTTTATATGATTTTTATTGTTTCTTTTTATTAGCTACCTATTTTTGTCTTTGTCTGCAACCTGCTTTTCTAATATAAAAGAACCTATGCATTATTTATGCTTTTGTTTCTGGCTTGTGATCTCAGTACATCCATTTCCAAAAAAATGACCAGTGTATTTTTCTTGAGGGCTGAAAATTATTGCAATGCTTGTGTATAAAGCCGTATCTCTTCCATTCATCTGTGTACTAGCATATGGCCTGATTCCAATATTCAGCTATTGTGAACATGGGTATTCACACATTAGTATGACATTGACGCTAGCTGAGTTCTTACAGTTTAACACTGGGCTTCTCTGTGTTGTGAATATATACAAGGTTTTAATCAAAAAGATTTTGTTATTCTTAATTGATGGCAGCGACTATAGACTCCTAGTTTGTATATCTCTGTTACTTAGATTTGAAGTGATTATCACATACTTTGATTAGTATAGAATACTTTTGTAAAGTATCTTTTAATTTCAATTGGCCATTTTTCTCCTCCTGTCCCTGTTATTAAATGTTTATTTTGTGATTCTATTATATCATGTCTCTTAGAAAGCATGGCAAACATACTTATTCTGACTTTTTATTTTTTAGTGTTTGCCCTAGAACATTCAAGATATATCCTCAGTTTTTCTGAGCTCTCCTTCAGATAATTCTGTACCACTTCACCTGTACTGTACATAGGTACCTGAGAGCACAGTTTTCTAAAGTTCCCTCTTTTTTCTTATCATGTTTTATTTAACTATGTGTTCTTTAAGCAAATACATTATCAGTAGTATTGCCTGAACTTAAACTATTCATTTTCTGTTTTATTCTCTTTTTAAAATTCTTGTATCACATATTTCCTTATAGATTCACTGTTTTGGGATGTGTTATTATTTTACTTTTGATTATTTTAGGTTTTGTTTCAGCCAGTTTCTATCAGTCTTCAAGCTTACGAGTTCTTTTCTAGGACTGTGTTCAAACTAGTTATAATTCTTCAGGACTATTGCAACTATGTTGCTGTGGTTTGTATTTTGAGAATGTTTATGATGCAATTCCTTATTTTCCATAGCTCATCTTATATCACTCATGCCTAGTCACACAGCATCCATTTTTACCATGACAGCTCTTGACTTATTAATCATAGTTATTATTTTCCATATTCATTGATTCTGTCTGTAACACATTTGATTCTGGTTCATATAGCTGTTTTATCTATTCAGAATATATATTTTTCTCACTAGGTATGATTCCTTAATTATTGTAGAAAGGTGAGCTTGATTTATTGAATGAGAAGAACTGTGGCAGAAATCTTCCCATATTAATGATTTCAGGTAATCTTTCTAGATCTCTGCCTTTTAAAAATTGCACTGTAGCCTTAGATATTATATAGTTAAATATTAGTATCTTGTTGTTCTTTCCTTGACCTTGGTCTTCTGTAATTCTTCTCCTCAGGAGAAACTGTGTCTTGATTAACACTTAATACATGTAAAAAGGCTCAACAGGACAGGACAAATAAAGATGCTGTAGGGATTAACTACGTTAGTAACCTCATTATTTCATATATATATATATATATATATATATATATATATATATATATATATATATATCCCCACATCTTTTATCGAAGTCTTACTATTTTGGTTTAAAATTAGCTATAGGCTTAGCTGATCAATGTGACTCAAAACTGACTCAAGTAAGTAGAAGCTTGAAAAATATTTACTGCATAGACTGTTGATAATATTTTTCATGTTGCCACTTTATTTCTTGCTTCTCAGCATTGCAATGAGAACATGGCAGGCTATACTTGATTAAAGTGTGCATCAAAATAAGTACAATCATTTACGTAATTACTGCCAAGAAAATGTTAGGTCACCTGTGCCAAGGAATGCGCCAAGCTAAAGCAGCATAGCCACCCATCAGGCCTGGTGCTCCTGGAGCAATGATAAGTACTTGTTGTTTTCCTTCAAGAAAAGGTTTGTTAGGAAGCATTATTATGGTATGGTCTAGCGTACAGATACATCATGACAAATTGACAGTAGCTGCATGGCTCATCACAGATGAAAAGAAACATTACAAAGCTGAAATGCTGAATTTTTCGAGATAGTATTTTTAAGCCCTCCATTTATTAACATTAGGGAAACTCAAACACTCTATAACACTCTAATAAACTTAATTGATTTAATTTCACAAAGATAAGTTCTGCATAAATGTTTTAGCACATATGAATTCTAATGGGTGGAGACATCTACTTTGTCCATACTCATCTTAGAAAGGGGAGTATTTGGCTTTTAAAAAAAAGACAAATGTGCTTTAGGTAAAACTGACATTTCATAATAAAATTCATATAAAGCTGTCAGAACCTTAAGTGTCTTTAAGCATTCTGAAACACAATATTAGAGAAATATTCTGATGCCAAGCCGAAAGTTTAATTTGGTGCAATTCCAAATGCTTTAATTTCTTATTTAAAACAATTTCTTAGCAAATGTCATCCAAATATACACAATAATTACATAGAATCATATTCAGTAATAATTTTCACAGGTGTTATTTTAAATAAAAACCTAATGGATGAAATCAATGAACATTTTATATAAAATGCATTAGAGTGTTACTAAAACACATTTCTACTTCTAATTGATTTGAAACTACTGAATATTTACTTTCATCACCATTTTCAAAATGTGGGTACACTAGGTAGTTTTTCTCTTTAGGACTTAATGTTTGTAGTTCTCATTATTATGAAATACATCCTCTTAAAATTCATTTTTTATGTTAGTTACTAAAATAAGATACAGAAAGGAATCATATTTTTTTATAAAATTATTTAAGACCCTTATTGACAGGTACTTGTAATTTGTTGACTTTTTTGAAAAAAACTGTAAACTTTTATTCTAAATTAAAAATGAAGTTCTTAAAAATCTCAGCTTGACCAGATATGAAATATTTTAAAAATCTTTAAAGGTATATTGAGAAAAACCAGTTTCTTTTCTTTCTAAACACATTAGTCATTACCAAAAACATATGTTTTTAGGTAAAAATAATAAAAACCCCATGCTGCATAGATAATGCAGATAGTTTTACTTATGTGGTCAATTGACAAGGAGCAAGCTCTTATGGTCTTCAGTTCCAATCTTTGTTCATTTCTTAATAGCTGGAATTTTCTGTTCATTTCTTTCTTGTTGGTTGCCTAAACCGGATGATGGCAGAGATGTTAAGCTGGCTTTTACTTCCCCACTCTGGCTCAGCCTTGGGAGCAGATGAATTCTGTTTGTGGATCAACTGTTTTTGTTTCTTTTCCATCTTGTGGTTTAGGGTTGTCTGAGTGTCTGTGTAGGTAATTGAAGGTGTGAAGGCACTGCTGTTGAGGTGGCTGCTGACTTTGGGTCTCACCTCCTTGATTTGCCTTATCCTCTTCACTGATAGCCTCTCTAGACTGCCTCCAGCAACGAGGGCCCCTGAGGAATCGTGGCCTACGACCTAGATACACATTGTTTCTCACTTGTCTGCCTCGTTCTCCTGCACCATGGTTGTCAGCACCCTTTATCACTTCTTGCACAGAGGAGAGCTGCAATACTGTGGTCAATGCCAATATTGTCTCCACATATAGTAAGGTGGGAACCTTCACTTGTGGTAGGACTGGTGTTGTTGGGCCTGGCCTTTTGGAGTTTTCTCTGATCCCTCATTCTCCCCCCCACGCACACTCGATATTCTTTTAATTCTGCTGCTATTTGTGTAAAGGACCCCTACGACTAGGATAGCGTCTATGATGGTTACAGTCTGCTACGTATTTATTGTCTGAACTCGAATTCCAGTAGGACCTGTAACATTAGTTGCCTCCCGTGCCCTTTTCTCCTTCAAATACATCAAGCTCTGCAGTCTCTCATCTCTATTATAAATGGTACTGCTGTAACCATGAGTTTGCTTGAATCTCTGTAATACGACTCTTTAACTCTTCTGAAAAGATAACTAGAACTGGGGTGGTTCAGTCACATATGAGAGCAAAATAAAATTGGATCAAAGATTTAAATGTTAAAGCTAAGACACTTACCCTGCTGGAAGATAAAATAGGCAAAACTCTTGCGGACATAAGCACATGTAAGAACACTGTGAATGGAACTCCAAAGACACAAGAAATTATACGGAGAATAAATAAATAGGTGAAAAGCTACATAGCAAAGGAAAGAACCAACAGAGCAGAGGTGGCCTGCAGGATGTGAAAAAAAAAAAATTCAACAGGTATTGGCCAGACAGAAATACAATACAGTATATAAAGAATTCAGAAGTAGCTATCCCCAAACTAAAAGAGCCAATCAGAACATGTACAACTGAAATGAGTTGACAGATCTCAGAAGGGGAAGTACAAATCACCAGCACGCATACAAGGAAAACCAACATACCAGCCGTGGGAGAAATACAAATTAAACTGCAGTGAGACAGCATTTTACACAGAATGGCAGTCATCAAAAAAAAGAAAATGATAGCTGTAAACACTCATTCTTCTCCACCATTTTTCTCCTCATTATTTTTAGATATACCTTCTGAAGAAAAAAAACCTCTTATTTCTTGTTTGAATCTTTCTAAAGGGCAATATTTGACCCCATATGTGGGATTAATTATGCATTTTAGTGTTTATTACTTTTTATCAATTTAATGCATCTTTTTTGTCATCATATATGAGGCATATGACTCTCATGCCATTTGTACTTTTTCTCAATAAGTTGAAATCTCAACCAACCTTACAAAGTTCAGATGAAATATTATCTCATTTCTAATGGTGCCAACTTCCGTTGTGTCTATGTTCGATAACTCCAATTGTATATATGTTCACTGGTGAAATATTGTCTTTGGTGTAGTATCTATAGCTTGGGGCTGGAAAATTGCTGAATTAGATAACAAAGTATAATTGTCCCTTAGTTAAGTATATCACAATTTCAAGTACAGTGAATTTAGTGCCCATTATCTTACATGTGTGCTCATAGTCTCACTTTGTTTCTGCAATTTGGAAAGTAAGCCAAAAGCTCCACCATTTTATTTGAAGGTATTTCGATACCTAAAACATGAAAATGTGATGTACAAAGGGTAAATATTAAGGTTAGTAGAAACAACTTTAGTTGTATTTTCAACTTTCTTATTCTTTAGTAAATCAGATTCTGTGTTTGGCTCACCTCTGCATTCACTGAAATACTGGGAAAACATTTACGACTGAATTTGGTGAAACAATGAAAATCTTGAATGCCAGTCAGGAAGTATCTCCCCTATAATTGCACCTAACTTCTCTGTTAACAATAACAGTCAGCAGTGACACTAAATTATCCTTTGGGAAAGACTTTTAACTACTTGAGAAAATCAATTATGAGACACAAAATATGAACATGATCCAGTGCATGGCAGGCGAGGCATAGCAAAACACTGTTTGAGATTCAGGAGTAGGAAGAAGTCAAACATGGCATATAATTCAACAACCAGTCTTGCTATCACATGTTTCTATGGTAGTCAACTTACACTGTCAGTTTCATTTTTTAAATATTTTTCTCTTTATTTTTCTACTTTTGCTTGGCCCAAACTCACTGTGCAAAGCCAATATCCTTGTACTTTTGATAAATGTGACGCTTTGTTATTGTAAAACAAACAAAATAACAAGAAGACTTTCAGTCTTACTATTGAAGGCAGAAAGCCACAGTGAAGTCCTGGGAAAGTTCCTGTGAAGCTTTGAATAAGGAAAGGTGAGCAGACTCTAACTGCTAAAAATCACTGGAGGAATAATTTGATTTAGAGCAAGGAGAAAAAAAGGTTAATATATCATGATGCATTTCACTTCTAAGCCATCACCATGTAGCACCAGTAAATGGAAGACAGAACAATCACCTATCCATCCATCTGTAAGTCTACTTACCCTCATCCACCTATCTACCACCTATACCCTGTTTTTACAGTTTAATAACTCAACAAAATAGGATGCCACCAAAAGGACCCAGCCCTCTTGTATTCTTGAAGAATGTTATTAATGAATAATATTAACCATAGCATTGATGTTATATCAAACATTTAATTTTTGTGACAAATATATTTTTGTTAGGATTGTCCATGATGAAAGGTTTCAACTCTGTGAGATTTCAAAATGAAATTAGAGCTTGAACCAAGAAAAATTCATCTCACCTGAGGATGTTATGACTCCAGGGCATGACAGAGTATTTTACATAAAGAATATAATGGGGAGTTCAGTATTCCTTAGGGGAATATTGCTCAGTAAAATGATTAATAAAGTATTATAAATCAAAACAGCATTAGGATCTTATCTCAGTCCAGAAAATATTGCCCTAATCAGGAATTTGAATAAGAAAAGTGCTTGCCAGGGTGTGAGGAAAAAAGGAACCCTCTGATTTTGTTAGTGCAGTGAGACTAGCTCAGCTGAACAACAGTGGAAAACATTGTAGTGGGTCCTTGAAAACTGAGGAACAGAAATTCTGTCTGCCCCATTTATACAAGCTGTGAATATCATCCTAAAAGCACTGAAGGCATCATGCCACAGCAGAATATGCAAAAACACATTTATAGCAGCATAATTCCCAATACTAAATCTTAGAAGCACCCCATAGCTCATCAGCTGCTGAATGGAAAGAGAAATGTTAGCGTGTATATTTCAGGGGCAGCATAAAGGATCTGCATGTAACACATGCATGTGCACATACACAGGATGTATATTTACCTAATAGGATGAAAACATATTGTCCGGCGCCGCTCCCGTCCCGCGGAAGAAGACACTCAGACACTCAGCAACGGGTTCAGCAAGCCTTTATCGAGTGGGATGCAAGCCTCTACATGCGTCCGCTATCCGCGGCTCCTACCGTGCAAGCATCTATCAGGTGGGATGCAAGCCTCTACATGTGTCCGCTACCCGCGGCTCCTATCGTGCAAGCAACAATGAACTTCCTGCCAGAGCGAGCTATATAGGTTTCATAGATCAATCACAGTTGTACATGTGTTTGCATATCATTGGCAGAGTCACAAAAAGTGGCGGGCATTTCCCTAAATAGGCAGGACCCAGGCACAGCAACAAGAACCCGGAAGCCGGATATGAGCGCCATCTTGGCAGACACGATGGGCGGGGGAGCGAGGAGCGGTCGCCATCTTGGAATGGCTCCCGACATCTCCCTCCTTTTGTTTTAATAAAAGGCAGCATTGCTTACTGAGTGATCATAGTGACTGATGCCCTCTCATAATAGCCTACT